>BLFO01001879.1:280801-300801 GCA_014634245.1 Montipora cactus
GTTGGAGTCTTTCTGGAGGAATTTTCTCATCTATTGCCGGAAAGAGACTGTAATAATTATGCTCAGAAAAGCTTTTGATATATGGGGGTTTTAACTTCCATATGGACGACAAGGCCGTTTGGGACACTACCCAATTTAGAGAGCTACTTGATTTGTTCAATTTAAAGCAACATGTATGTGTACCAACCCATAAACGAGGTCATATATTGGGTGCCTTAGGCCGAAAGAATGTTGAAGTCATGGAACAGTTTATCTCGGATCATAAGGTTGCTTACTTCAATTTGAATTTACGGAAACCATTACATTTGAGGAGGACTGTTGTCTCTCGTAAATTAATGGGATTTGATTTTGATGGTTTCATTGAGATGACTGGATCGTCTGGTTTGTCGGATGGGTGTGTCTCACAAAGTATTGAGTCATTGGCTAGAGAGTATGATGATCAGGTATTATGCAAGGCTTTGGACAGGTTAGCACCAAAAAGAACTTGCAATATTGTCATTCGACCTAGTGCTCCTTGGAATAATGAAGAGATTGCCATTAAGAAGAGGAAGAGGCAAAGGCTTGAACTCTCTGTAACAACTGGAGAGGAATTGCCTTACTATCGATCCATTATGAGTAAAGTCTTCACCAGAGAAAATGATAAAATGGTACTAAACGATAAAACACGTTATGGAACATATCAAGAACTTGACAAGGAATTCACAAGGAATTCACAGCTGGTGACCGCACGCCACTTGCATGCGTGGGAAAATCTCCTGAAATCCTGATCTACTTTAATTTCTTGTACAACAACAAGGCAATGATGATTGCGTAAACACGTTCTGGAACATATCAAGAACTTGACAAGGAATTCACAGCTGGTGACCGCACTCCACCGCTTGTAAATGACACTTGCATGCGTCGGAAAATCTCCCGAAATCCTTATCTCAAAGAAATCTACTTTATGGCGTTTAAATTGCTCTCCCTGAAAGGGAGGGTTAATTCCAACAGATCTCTGGTCTCGCATGGTTTGCCACTATTCGAACGGAAAAGAATACTTAAACCACAGACCAAGCGTTCCACTGGTGGATACACTCAAAGAGTTCCGACACTTACAAAACCAACTCTTGACACAACTACGCTTAAAGTCAAATGGCTTAAGAACTCGAGGGTTTATAAGTGTTATGGTTGTCGACAAAACATCCGTCCTAAACCCCAGAAAGGCGAAGCAGAGGTTATTCCTCCACCACCCTGGGACTTTGTTCTTGCCAGATTGGAGCTTAGGGTAATCCTTAATCGTGATGGTGAATTAAGGATGTCCATCGAGCCGGAACCAGTGCATTATCACCCAAAATTGTCCTGCATTCACAACGCCCATGGCAAAAAGTATTATCCGGCTGTAGAAGTAACGGAAGATGACAAGAAAGTGATGGATGATGTCCACCGCATGCATTTACATAGCGAGTTTGGTGTATAAAACATATAGTGGTCTGGCTTTCACGCACAACAGTGGGTTGGATGCCATAATTACTTTTAGGGCCAAAGCTCAGCTCAGATTGATTTACAGCAGTGAAAAGGGACTCCTGTTACAAATGCCTCCAAGTGTTTGAATTCTTTAGGTAAACAAACCATGGAAATCAAAAAGTTGTATTGCTTGCCCTTTGACATCAGTTTTGTGCGGGGTTATAAAAAGACTGGATGAGCGACTTATTAATAGCCATTACGTAACAAAAATTTATTTGAAATGAAGAACAAAATAAAAGAATATTACATCCAAAACCTCAAAGTAAAAGTAAGTTTCTTTTTTATTTGGTGATTTTGCCAGACTGGAATTTGTGGGAATTTGTTGCTGGGCAGCAATTTGTGCGGTTTCAAGAAGGCCCGTCCAATTGAAAAGCATGCAAATGTAAAAACGTTAAGCAGTCGCCACTAAATTATCTAATTCTGGCAATGGATGAAAAAGTAACTGTGGTTGGCTTGATGCATCATCTCCGAGTTATCTCTTACAAGCTGAATAGCCACGAATGCTGAACGAGCATCAGTTTTCAGCAGTTGGAATATTGAGGACAGCAATGTATCTGCAACAACTACAACAAAAACGTTTTTTTTTTCGCTTCCTAGTTAAATTTTTTACGCTTTCCAGTTTTATGCATTCCGCCTTTCAGGATTTGCGACGATATTCCCGCGTTCCGGCGTTTACGATTTGGGGTGTTCCCTTCTGGATATAGCATCGTGGTGTGTGGTCGTAACTGAAGCTAACAATTACGTTGCGTAGTTGACATGTTCCATAACATGTTTTTGTGTCTTTATCTTTTGTCACGATAGTTTCATGAAACATAGTCATTTATTTACTAACATTTACAGGATCATGACTAAAACACCACACGAGTACATACGGGTAACATACGAGTAACATACGAGTAACATACGGAACATACGGATACATACGAATACATACGACTAACATACGACTAACATACGAGTAACATACGAGTAACATACGGATACATACGACTAACATACGGATACATACGAATACATACGAGTAATACGAATGTTTTTCTCATAAAGGAAGCTCTAATTAAAGGCCTTGCAGGCATTTTTCACGTCAGCAAACACGTACCCGGCTCAGTTTGAGGGGGAAGGGAGGGGATGTTGATCAACCCCCCAAGGCTTTCGTTAAATTTAGTCACAGTAAAATAAATTCACATGGAGTGCAAAACCCTTAGCTTGCGCTACAAGATGACAATATATTTTGGATGTCGCTTATGTCGTGTGACGTCATCAGATTCGTCATCTTGATTTCACTATTTCAGCTTAAGTTGCCTATGATAAATCAGTGCAAAAAATCAGTGAAAAATCAAGCCAGAAAGCTTAAATGGGGTAAAAGATTATGACAGACCTGTTCTGACTTCCTTACGTGTCTTAAATGTAAACTGGCCTGACAGTCATAATCATCTACGAGAGCAACATCCAAAATATACTGTCATCTTGTTGCGCAAGCTAAAGGCGGCGAAATACGAGATACAAAAACCCTCAACTTGGCGCGTAACATTGTTTCGTTGCAAGTTTGGGTCGATTTCTCCCGTTTTTCACCTTGCATGATCAACTTGTCGCGCAACAAAAACATTTGTTGCGGGTTGAAGAAAGTTATTGCGAAAAGTAGAGCGCAGATCTACTCTGAGCAACAAATTTTGGCTTTGTTGCTCGTTTTTCATCAAGCTCACAACTTGTCGCGCAACAAATGTGCTTTTTTACTAGCAAATCAACCACTCAGCGCCCTGCATTTCTTCAACCCGCAACAAATGTTTTTCTTGCGGGTCAAGTTGATCACGCAAAGTGAAAAACGCGAAACATCGACCAGAACTTGCAACGAAACAATGTTGCGCCACAAGTTGAGGGTTTTGTATCTCGTCTTTCGCCGCCTTAAGGGTTTTGCACTCCATGTGAATTTATTTTACTGTGACTAAATTTAACGAAAGCCTTGGTGGGTCTATCAACACCACCCCCCCTTCCTCAAACTGAGCCGGGTACGTGTTTGCTGACGTGAAAAATGCTTGCAAGGCTTATAATTAGAGCTTCCTTTATGAGAAAAACATTCGTATTACTCGTATGTATTCGTATGTATCCGTATGTTAGTCGTATGTATCCGTATGTTACTCGTATGTTAGTCGTATGTCAGTCGTATGTATTCGTATGTATGCGTATGTTCCGTATGTTACTCGTATGTTACTCGTATGTTACCCGTATGTACTCGTGTGGTGTTTTAGTCATGATCACATTTACAGTTCCGTGTTTTAGGATTTGGGGTGATTTTCCGCGGTTCTGTGTTTTAGGATTTGGGGTCATTTTCCGTGGTTCCGTGGTAACGTGGTTCCGGCGTTCTGCGATTCCGGCTTTTAGGGTCGTCCGTATTTTGCCACTGTGTGAAAATATTTAAAAATAGGTCCCTCGGGGGACAATGTGCTTATGGGTAACAAATGTTACACCATTAACATTGTGTGATTGTTGACACGTTTTTGTAATGGGCGTTGACAATGAACGCTTGGAATGCACAGAGCATTTTTCAGATAAACACCGCATGTGGCTACTGTAACAGTAACAAAAACTGAGTGAATTTTGAAGGAATAATACATGCATTTATAAGGAAATTAAAGAAAAAACAAATTAATGAGCCAGAGGTAGTAAAGTGTGCAAAGAGTTGCGATGGAATCCGGCAGTACTAGGTGATCTGTTTGAAAATCAAGGTCAATGCAGAGCAGTCCTTTCTTGGATTTGTTTTTTATTTTTTCACTCAAGAAGAGCACTGGTAATTCTCAAGATTTAATACGTTTGTCAAATAATTATGTATCGCGGACAATGTATGAAGAGAGAAAACAAATTATGAGCATATCACTTGATAGCATCAGGTAGCTTCATTTGCATGAGCGATGTTAATTCTTACCTCCTGATTTTCCCGCGAAAATATTTTGGCTTGGATTAAAAGCACAACATTTTTTGACGGAAAATCATTTCAAGGTGATTTCGTGACCTTTCTGGTGTTAGTTAGTTAACTAGAAGTAACCATGACTTTAAAATTAGACCTAAAGCAGCGAGGACAAACTATTTTAAATTTTCATTAATTTTTTTAACCGTTACGTTAATGACTGGAACTCTTTACCTAACTCAGTTATGTCTGCTTCTAGCTTAAGGTCTTTTAAAACTTTACTACTTAATTATCTTTGTAAACAGATAGGTCTTTTAGACTTCGTACACATTGTGAAATTATATATTAGATACACTATTCTTAATTGTTTTAACTTTTATTTCTGGAGACCAGTTTTTATATGGGAATTCAGTTTCCCCCTATTGCTTTCCTTTACCTATTGTACTTTTGTATATATATTTTCTTTTGTACATTGGTAAGAAGCTTTATTAAACTTAAACTTAAACTTAAACTTAAACGTTAGGTGGTCTTGGTTCTAGTTAGCTACCAAATTTCAAATTTCAAGTTTTTTTACCATGATCTCAGCAACTTTCAGTCTACAAAGAATGTTTATCGAAAATGAAATTTACTTCTACCTGTCAGGAATTTATATTAAATTTCTGCAAAATTTCGGCATTAAACATCTCAATCTCGACATGCCAAAAATATGCATATCCCATTTATTGGCACATGTCAAAGTATAAAGTTGTTTAGCAGATGAAGAAATGTTCCGAAATTTGAAAATATCTCCATCTTATGGCTGAAAAATAAATCTGAAAGCTCCCTTGGGAGGTCTTAACTACATTTCCACTCCAAGGGATGGCAAGAGGTAGTGAGGTTTGCAAAGAGTAATGATGGAATCCGGCAGTAGGTGATACTGTTTGGAAATCAAGGTCAACGCAAGAGTTGCTTTCTTTGGATTTGTTATTGATTTTTTCACCCAAGAAGACACTCAGTCTGGTAATTCTCAAGGTTTAATACGTTTGTCAAATAATTCCATATCACGGGCGACGTGCAAAGAGAGAAAACAAATTATGAGCACGTCACTTGATAGCTGATTTTTCCGCGAAAATGTTTTGGCTTGGATGAAAATCACAAAAGGTAATTTCGTGACCTTCCTGATGTTAGTTGGTCTTCGTTTTAATTAGCTACCAAAATTAGATTATCAAATTTCAAATTCAAGTTCTTTTACCATCTCAGCAACTTTCAGGCTTCAAAGAATTTTCATCCAAAATGAAGTTTATTTCTAGCCGTCAATTAAAAGAATATATATTTTAAATTTCTGCAAAATTTCGACACTAACCAAACATCTTGATTTTGAATGCCAAAAATATGCAAATATCTCATCTCTTGGCACATGTCAAAGTGTAAAGTTGTTTACAGGACAAAAAAATCACCTTGCCTAAAAACTAGCTACCAAAATAAGTTTGTTTACGCATATCGGCAGCTTTCAATCCCGGGGGGGTACTCCCTTATAAGGGCTTAATGGGGACGTGCGGCCAGCCACGGTATGTTTTTCGGGATTTTTGTCTTGAACAGGGTATCGAATTTATCATTTTTTGTCTTAATCAGGGTATCGATTTATCAATTTTTGTCTTAAACTGGGTTAAATGTCTTAAACAGGGTATCAAAAATCAAAATTCTGTCATAAAATGGGTAGGAAAATCAGCGATATTTGTCTTAAACAGGGTCAGGGTATGAGGGGCCGCGCCGCGCCGCGCCGCACCTCCCCAACCAGGGATACATCGAGTACCCCCCCGGGCTTTCAATATGCCAGCTTGACAAGTTTACCTGTACCTATGAGAAATTTTTATTTTCAATTTCAGCAAGACAAAACAAATTGTCAATTGATTATGATTTTTTGGTATAAGAGATCTCGATATGACAAAAAAATGCACATCATCAGGCGCGTCGGCAAGTGTCAGAGAGCAAGTTGCCTTTGATGACAACTGATGAGATTTTTACAAAATGTTTCGAAATTCGAAAACATCAGATATCTTATTGGAATATCAACATGAAAGCTCATTGGAGAGGTTTTAAGGGCATTTTGACTCCAATGGCTGTTTTTCCGCTCAAATCCTACTGGCTTCGATCCCCAACAGGTTTGCTAATCAAATTATCACTCGATTGTCAAAAAGGAAAACTAAGAAAGGAAAAGGTCACAAGTAGGCGGCAAACAGAATAACTGTAAAATGGACATCAATTGTTAAAATTGAATAAAGACCTCATTAGTTTAGTGATTCATGCACGTGATCTTACACTCACTCACTCACTCACTCACTCACTCACTCAGACAGACAACCCCGATGACATTGTGCATTACGGGCGAGCCCGTAAGGACTAAAACCATTTTGGAACACATTTTGCCTTCATTGGCAGTTTTCAATTTTCTGAACTTTCTCTTATGCAGAATTTTTAACCAACCTCCTTCAACCATCAAAAACAAGGAATAAGGACTGAAGTAAAAAAGATATGCTTTTAAAATTACCATACTGCTTATAGGGTCCACTTGTCTTTCTTGTAGACTGATATCTTCCCCTCACAATTTGAACCTCTGTTCGGACTCCCGAGGGACAAACTTTTTGTGGAAGGTTTTTGAAGCCATTCAAAAAACTTGCAGCACATGTTTTTTTTAGGTTTAAAAACACTCAGCTACACATCACGTTTTTTAAACATGTTAAAACACTGCTGCTCGTTTTTTAGACATTACATAAAAATTATTATTATTTACACATACATTATTGTTACGAAAAACAAAACCCTTTGTGCTATTAATATAGTTTTAACCAACCTGGACATCTATGCTTGTCTCATCATCTCCATCTGCATCTCCACCCTCTTCATTATCATCATCATCTTCAAAGTCTTCATCATAATCCTGGGTTAACATTTCAAATATATGGCATAAATTATAATACTAACAATAATAATTTCATTAAGAATAATTACGATATTTAATGAATATGAACTTTATTTATGTGTCAAATGTACCAAGTCATGTATTTAGCACTGGGGCACTTGCTAGGGTCACACTGTACAGAAATCAAATCAACACATCAAATTGTAGGTTGGTTTTTGAGGATAGGGGAGTACCTGGAGCAAAACCCCTTGGAGCAGAGTAAGAGAACCAATAAACCCATCCTACATGTAATGCCAAGTCTGGGAGTCAAACCTGGGCCACACTGTTGGAAGGCAGGAGCTGACTCACCAAAAGATCAACCTTGTTTCCCCCTACAACATTTAGTCTGACATAAACTAGTTATAGCTGTCGCTTAAGTGCCAACGAGCCAAGCTTGCGTGATCTGGCGCCTGGCGGCTGCAAACATCACGTGGCGTACTCGTGCGGCAATCTCATTGGTTATCGCTACGGTCAACATTTCATCGCTTTGGTCTACATTACAGCTTTTGGTCTACATTACACTCAAATTTGAAGCGCTTCTGAGATTTCGTCCGCCTAAAAATCTTCTCGCGGCTCTATAAGCTGCCGCCTCGCCAGGCCTTCTGTCTTCAGAAGGCCTGACTCGTTGGCAATAAGCTGGGTAAGGGCAAGCCTTGGCTGTAACCTGAAAAAGTGGATGAATACCCTCATACCAGAATTTGGGGTGGCAACATTTGCAAGTACAAATGTACAAGTGAACCTGTGTCCAAGGGTACGTACCACAAGTTATTCAACATTGCACTCTTTGGTCTTAGCTGGCAACTCACCTCCAGGAAGGTCATTCTAGTTAATTAATACAAATTCCTATATATATATTATTGCTGTAATGATAAAAATTATCAGAAGCTAGGAATGAAAACAAAGTTGTTACTGAGTGCCAGGCTTGAGATGGACAGAGGAAGTAAACAGTGATTCAGTCATTCGCAAGACTCAACAGTTGACTAAAAAAGACTCAAAGCTCCACAACTTTAAGCACAAGTCATACCCTTTGTCTGCTTGTTCAGGTACAGATTTCCTAACAGTACTGAACAGCTTGACACAACTGATAATTACAAAGTTCAACACACATCACTTGATATTGAACATTCTTCGTCTCACCTCAAAGTCATCATCATCATATTGGTATCCATCATTTTCCTCATCATGGACTTCTTCTGCTGTACCTACTGATGGCATCCTTTGTAATGATACCTTTCTATTCAGCTCAACATCCTCATCGATAACATCCTTTGGATAAACAAACAATGAATAGATAATCATACCAGTAGAACTATTATTGCACTGATAATAGTTAAACATTATATCATAGTATGCACTTTGGGTTTAGCTGCCATCAAATGTGATAAAAAAAATTCAAACTTCAAAAATTGAATTTCAGTGAAGAATAAATTAAATTCAGTTCAATTTATTTAGGCACAATACATTACGAAGTACAACATAAAAACAACTTATCACATGGCAAGGGAGCCCAGAACAAACCATAGGGCTTATTTAACTGAAGTTGGTATCTTTCTAGCAAGAGAGGGTCCCAGGTTAGTAAAGAAAAAACTTGCATAAAAACTTGTACACCTTGTACATTTTAAGCATCTTTAGGTGTTAATGGTTCCCTAATTGTACAAAATAGCTTTTCAGTACACATAAAGTAACAGTTTTGGCAATCTACGACTTACTGCTTCTTCCAAAGTATCTGATCTAAATTTCAAATGCTCTCTCCTGAAGTCCTGTCAAGAGTGGTACAAATACAGAAGAATTTATTACAGATCACCACTTTAATCACTTATAGAGGGAATGCGGACAAAGATTTAGTATGTTGAAATAAAAACTTGTCTCATATACCACAGCAGTCCTTACATGACATGGTGCTGGGAATGCATTGTATTGGTTCCACAAGGAAAAAATAAACTACATTAATTTTAAATGTGACAGTACAAGTACCTCTTCTTGTTTAAGGGACGCCATCAATTCCTTTTCTCTCCTTTTTATTTTGTCTCCTTTTTCTTTCTCGCCATATCTCTAGTACATGTATAACAAAAAGATTGTTAGTACATGTATAAAAGATTGCTAGTACATGTATAATAAAAAGATTGTGTTTTATTACAGTGTAGTAAACTCATTTGTTGCAGTTTCCACAAACCTCACTTCGTTCCTTTCTTCTGTCGATATCGTCCCTTTGTTCTCTGCCAAACAAAGAGAAATTTTTATGACTTTACTACAGAAATGAAATGTATTACTTTTACATAAGTGGAGCTGTTATTGTTAGGGATGGGGTCCGGGGATTTTCCCCGCCTCCTGGGTGCCTCCAGAGTGACAAATAAAGAAACACTATAAAGTCACTGCCTTTGCCCACCTACTTTCCTAGTTCCCCCGCTTAATTGAAAAGTTATTGACAGCCCTGCAGAAGAGACATAAGGCTGGTTCACACGATCGACGCAAATTAAGGCAGGCTCAACTGCAAGCAAATACATGTGTGAACTACCATAACGCAAACGCAAGTGCAAGCACCAATGCATTTGCATTTCTTACGTGTGAACCAGTATAACACAACACAAACACAAGCTGAAAAACACTGGTTCCACACCTCTATATACATGTATGGTTAACTTCATCCACAATCTTGGGATACTCAATTGCGCGTACATATTTAAATGTGCTTGCATTTGCCTTCGACGTGGGAACTTCCTTGCGCTTGCATTTTGTGTTTGCATCACTTGTGTGAACCAGCCTACATGTACACGCATATGCATGCATTTGCAGTAAGGTTACAGATAACAAAGCTCAGCTAACATTGCCACAAATACATGTACATTGAATGATAGATTCTGACCCAAAGAAATGAAACTTGAAAATCGATATTCCACAGGATGATCCACAATACAATGTGTACATTTAATTAATCAAAACATTTTTGCAAGCTTTTACATTTACTGTACAACTGAACCCTAATTTTGCAGTATTTTTTAAAATCTATAAGCTCTTTGAATTGGTTAAACCCGATGGTGTTTAAAATGAGTTTGAATTTTGCACCCTTCCTAAGTAACTTGTCAACTTTATTGTCAAACTTCACTCGTGAATTTGTGCGGTCTGGAATCCTTATGAGAGATATAATGCGAGATTGCTGTCATCATTTTGTTAGCTAACACGACTTTGGGCTTGATGCCCAATGAGTTTGCCACGCAGATAGGTCTCTGATGAGTCCCTTGGTCGGGATGAAACAAGCTTCGTAAGAATAACCACGAAAAATGTATTTTTACAAGCAACTGTCAACTTTATTGTGAACTTTCCTGAATTTCAAGGGGTTTTTTTTAATTTCTTGGTGGACTGGGCCAAATGATGCAAGCAAAGGAACAAGATCAATATCCCATTGTAGACATCACAACAGGTTTGACCCAGTCCCTGGGTAACCACAGTTATCAGTGAGAATGCGTCATAAATATTGGAAAAATTAGGTATATATGTAATGCATATACATGTACATGTGTCTACGGCAAAATCTTATAGAAAGACAACTAATGAAAGCACTGTTAGCTTAACCCACTGACTCCTAGGAGTGGAACTTCATAGATTTTACTCTAATGCCAGACAGTTTTCCTTGTCAATGAAGGTGGTCCACGGCAGTTCAGGCACACACTGACACCTCAACCGGCCGAAACCACCCGCGCAACCCCAAATTTCCCTTAACCGTCTGAAACCGCCTATGAGAAATGGACACTGAAGTTGCTCCTTCTTCTCCTTTTGGAATTAAAAGAGTAATGACAAAAAATAGGTTTGAGGAATTAAGTTGTTGTTTCCACTTTAATGATTCAACTAAGCACCCTGCTAGGGGTGATAGAGATTTAAATCAATTGTACAAAGTTAGAAATGTTTTTGATCACATTCTCGGTAAATGCCAGAAGAATTTTATGCAAAGGAAAGATGTTACTGTAGATAAAGGTATGATAGGTTTTCGAGGGAGGTTGTCTTTCAGGAAGTACATGCCGGTTAAGCCTTCTAAGTACTGCATTAAAGTTTGGATGGCTGCCGATTCTAGCCATGGCTACATTTTAAATTCTGATGTTTACTTCAGTAAAGAACAGAACCAGCAGCCAAGAATTCATGGCTTTAGCCTATGACGTGGTGACCAGTATGGTTACGCCTTTCATGAATAAGAACCACCACGGAATTTTCTACGTTTATTGGGAAAAAAAAGCTGGAAAAACTACCATTTTTCTCTGTGACACAAAATTACGTATATCGCAGGATATCGGTTGAGTATGCACGGTGAATATTGAGCATGCTATGATCATATTTGTACATGAAGTAGACCATTCTTCACTTAATTAAATGGTATAGGTATCTGTTTTGGTTTGTAATTGATGTTTCAATGTGTAATTCTTTTATCCTGTTCAATCACAGTAAGACTATAAGCTAGAGTGAGGGCAGGCTTAAGTAAAACAGTTAAATTTTGGGATGAATCTGGCCAAGCAGTTGATGCGGGAATTTAGTGGCCCGGATTCTGCTAAGCGGTGTAAGATTGAGCATTTGTCGCTAGAGCCAGAAAATGTTGGAAAACATTTTAGCATTAAAATTAAAGGTAGAAAGAAAGTTTTTGTCCATTGTAGGAAGATAGGTAGAAAGACAAGTTCAGGACCAGTTTTCACAGTGCCTGCAGTGTAATGCAGTCCTTTGTCAGAAATGTTTTAATGCTTTCCAATTGATATTGCACTTGAACTTTTCTTTAATTATTCCCTGAGTAATTTCCTACCAAGAAAGTGCCCAACAAGAGAATAAAATGATCGGACAGTGAAGAGATGAGTATAATGAAATATTAACTCTTGTTTGGGCCTTTCATTTCTTGATTGGCTGGTTGATTGGTTCCAAATTCTGCAGGGAATCTTTACATGGCTCAAATTTCATTTTTATTGTGACATGCTCTCTTTAAATTTTTGTGTCATTATTGATAATTTTGAGTTTTTCTTATTTGGCAATTTATATACCTGTTTTGCTCTTGATTGGCAGATTTCCAAAGTTTTGTTGTCAATTTTACTAATTCATTACATGTTTGGGGAGCAAATCAGTGCATGTGTCTGGTGCACGGTTTTTCTTTGAATGTGATTTCCGTAGCATGTGACCCATTGTCTGCAATGCGGACAGTTTGTTTATTAGTTTTCCCTTTCTCCCGCACACCTGGTCCTTTTATATCGTGAAACATCCCAACCTGAAAGAAAACTTGAATGGATATTGTGTAGGATCTAGTTTTTACTTATTGCAGGCCTACGGAATTGCCCATAATAATCTCGGACAGTTTTTCTTTCCATGTGCTTTTGAAAGCTGGAAAATTTTATTTGTGGAGGTTGTTTTGCAAATTTCTCTTGTGAGCTGGTTTATATCTTGGGAAATCTCCTACTGTATGAGGTATCTATCATTTTTGCATTTATTTGCTTTCATTTATTTCAAACTATTTTGTTCAGTAACATTTCAGTCCTCGCTATTTTTGTTTTTGCTTTAGAACCGTATGCTTTGTTATTGTTTGTTTATGGTTTCCTGCGTGTGTATCTCATCAGTTGGAATTAAAATCCTATGAGCTAAACTGGAGCTTCATAAAATTATATAGTTCTCATACATCAAGATGACGAAAAAGGGAAAGATTAAAGGGATGAAATCATCAACAAAATCGAAGAAAGCGAAGAAATTAATGCTACAATACCAAAAAGCAATTTGAAGACTTAAAGGATGAGATCATGGTGACCGAAGGAGTGCTACAAAATCTTGTTTATTCTGAAGATGGGGCCGGAGAAGAGAATGTATGTGAGTCTGTTAGTCCACAAAACTATATTCCTGACAACAATAACGGTAAGAAGTTGTTATTAGCGGAAAATTCAAGTGGTACTTCACTTCGACTGGCGGCTTCAGATGTTGAGCCTCCTATATTACAGCAAACTTCAAGTTTTTCTCTTCTCTTTAGGCGGGGTCTCTCCTGCTCAGGAACCTTATGGTGGACAGTTAACTCCACTGGTACCGACATTTGTGCCACAAAATTTATACCCTAATAAGTTTTCAAGCGACCCTAGCGTCGGGACTTTACACAGGTCTGTGCACAGTGAAATAAGCTTACATTACCAGACGTCAGTTAGTAGGGAGGAAGATTCAGCCCTGCAAAATAAACCTAGCACTACTGAGTTGGAATGGTCCAAGCAATTATGCGCCTTAGAGGAGGAAGAACTGGCTGAAAGGGTGGCACTGTATAAACGTATGAGGGAGGTTAGGAAGAAGTTGAAAATAGAAAATAACGAATCATGCCATCCAGGAATGCGAAATTATGTACAAAAAACAGGAAATAAAAGTTACAATGTCTAGAGGAAAGGCTTCCAAGGAGAGATTGGGGTTGTAGAGAGAATGAAACACTAAGGGATCCTTTACCCAGCATGCATCAGAGCAGAACAAGCGATCAACCACCAATCTCAAGCATTGTTCAGCAGATAAGTAACCCATTTGTAAGTCAAGAGAACACTATGGATACAGTGGGCAGTAGCCATTTGATGCCACGGAGAGAATGCACAGAATCGAAACAAACAGAATCAAGATCACAACAGAGCCCTTTGCCCAGTATACACCATAACGAGGCAAGTAGCCAGTCAGCGGATCCGAGAAGTGCCCTGCAATTACACAGCCTGTTGGAAAGACAGCAAAACACTATGGATAAAATGGCGTTTGGTCTTTGTATGCCTCAGAGAGAATACATGAGCTTTACCCCATACCTTTCCTCTCTTTATGCGGAACTTTGAGATAAAATGTGGAAAGCAAGGAGGAAAATGACGCTGATCGCCCAAGGTACCTTGTTCATCATTGCAGAGGTGAAGCATGACAAGCCATTTAACACTGTATTATAATGTCCCCTGAAGAAGGTAACAAGCGCATGTAGTGACTCCGGCATTTCTAGAAAGGGTGGTCAGTGGGCGTCCAATCCGAAATCCTGATCCAGAGATCTTGCCCCAGCTTGCTCGTGATGTGGAAACATGTCTCCTCTGGTCTACCCAGCTAGGGCACACTAGCAATCTTAACTCAATGGATACTCTAGGGAAGATGGTCGCCCACCTCCCTCTCCATCTCACACAACACCAACATTCCAACACCTCACAGCATTTGTACAAAGCCATGCTGCTGTTGACAACACCTACTTTGGTCACAGTGTCAACTCAAAGCAGGAGGCCCCAAGAGGTTACAAATCTTCATCCAAGAGCAACGTTAGCTTCTCCAACAAAAGCATGATCTTGGCCATGCTTGGCGATAAATCCAGGAAAAGTGGCCATCGAGGCAGGGAGAGGAAACTCTTTAAATGTGTCCTATGTTCAAGCAGCCACCATCTCGAGCACTGCCATAAGTTCAGAGAATTGACACTCCGCCAGCGACAAAGCCTGGTGTGTAGTTTGTAGAAATGTCGTGTTGCAAGGGTGTGTGGGGTTGATTGGGGGTTGCCAAAGGAGGCATCATCCCGTGTTGCATTCATCGAATTCAGTTCACGAATTGGTGAACAGTGCAGAACTTGGCCCAAAGTCCAGCCCCCAAGTCCACACTGCCTCTGGAGGGCCTTCTCAGAAAGATGCTATCAGTGTTAGTGCAACAAGTAATGTGGCTTCAAGGACTAGCTTTGGTCATATTGGCCTTCAAGTATAGTTCCTGTAAAAGTCAGCACGCCATATAGCAATCACATCAACGAGATGTATGCCTTTCTGGACAGTGGTTCAAACACCACCATGTGCCTGAGTAGTTTGGCTTGACAGCTTGGTGTAGAATGTACACCTATAGTCTAAGGAACTCAATGCAAAGAAGGTCTGCAATTATGCCTTGATGTTGTTGGTGTTGCTACTGGAAAGGGACTTCGCTTAGAGAGGGTTTGGACAACCGAAACCTTACCAGTTACTGAGAGAAGCATCCCAACAAGCAAAGATGTCGAGGAATAGCCACATCTCAAGAACATTGATATAGCACATCTTGTGGACAAAAAAGTAACTATACTGACTGGCAGCGATGTGCCGGAAGCTTTGTGCCCCTTGAGGTACATATCGGGAAAATACGACAGCCACATGCAGTATGAACATTGTTGGGGTGGACTGTTATGGGACCACTGGAAGGAAGGAGGAATGAGAGTGCCGAAGGTAATTTCATCCATGCTGACCAATTGTTGGGCTGTGCTGAATCTGTGAAGGGCCTGGATCCCATACAGCATCAGCTAGAACGCCTTTACACTGCAGATTTCACTGAAAGTACAGCTGATTTGAAAGAGGATCGTCGAGCCAAGTCCATTATGGACAGTTCTGTGAAAATGGTCAGTGGTCATTGAGATTGCACTCCCCTGGAAGTGTGAAACCCCTTCCTTACAGGACAACAAGATCATGGCATGAAGAAGACTACCGTCATTGAAAAAATGACTGAAGAGGGACCCTATGCTCCTTACAAAATACAAGGAAACTATGGAAGACTCCCTCACAAACAGTCACACAAGGAGGATTACCACCAAAGATCCATGCTCTAAAGATGATGCACGTGTTTGACAGCACAGCAAAGTTTCGCAACACTTCTTTAAACGATCAGCTTCTCCGGGGCCCAGACTTCACAAACTCATTAGTGCGAGTGCTCTTGAGGTTCTGTGAAAAAAGAGTTCCGACATTGAGAAGATGTTCCATCAGGTTAGGGTAAAACCAGAAGACTGTGAGGCAATGTGATTCCTGTGGTGGCCAGGAGGGAACACTGATCAGGATACAGTTGATCACAAAATATTTGTTCATCTCTTCGGAGCGACTTCATTACCAAGTTGTTGCTCATATGCACTCAGAAAGACAGCTGAGGATAACCAAGGATACTTCAGTGAGAAAGCTATAGAGACTGTCCACAACAATTTTTATGTGGACAATTGCCACAACCAAGGAAGCAGTCAACTTGTTGGTGAACTCCCCAAGTTACTGGCTCATGGTGGCTTCCGACTGACCAAGTGGGTCTCCAATGATAAGAGCATCATGTATCATGTACCTACCAGTGAACGAGCATCCACAGTGAACCTTGACTTAGAAAGGCCACCACAAGAGAGAGCATTGGGAGTCTTATCAAATGCTGCTTCATTCTATGACCCCCTCGGCTTGGTGCACCTATGGTATTACCAGCTAAAAGTATTCTTCAGGATCCTCGTCACCTTGGCCATGGCTGGGATGAATATCTCCCTGGACAGGTCCTAAAATCATGGAAAGCGTCGTTTTTATGATTTATTAATGTTGGGGATTGTATTCACTGTAGTCTAGCCATGGGGAAGGCTGGAGTAGGCTCACTTTAAACAAACACAGTACCAAGGCTAGCACTGGCTGCAACCACTTTGGCCGTGAAGGTTAACAAGCAACTTTGCAGAGAACTGCAGTTATCCATCTACAAGCTTGTCCTGTGGACAGATTCCACCACTGTGCTTCGATACTTGACAAACACAGCAAGGTTTCAGGCGTTTGTAACCAATAGCCGTTGATCCATGATTCTACAATGCTATCCCAATGGAGGCATGTATTGACTGACTTAAATCCTGCTGATCTTGCATCCAGAGATGTCCACGAATTGGAAACAGACCAGGCAGCAACAGATACTGTTTTGGTTCAGAAGACCTCAGTTTCTATGGGAGGAAGAAAACAAGTGGCCAGAGCAACCAACTGATTTATCTGAGGTGGAGGAAACTGATGCAGAAGTGAAGAAAGTAAATGCACGGGTTGGCGCCACAGTTATCTCTGATAGTGATCTCCCGGCATCCCTTAATTGTCTTATCAGCTGACCTTCATCCTGGTACCAGTTGCAGAAGTCTGTAGCATGGTTGTTAAGGTTTAAGAAGAACTTCCTGCTTCGGTTTGGGAAGTCTCGCCAAGGCCGACCTTAGTTGGTCACCGGCCCATTGAAGTTCACTGAGAATGTTGATGCATCGGAAGAAATTGTAAGGCTTGTACAAAGGGATTCTCATTCGCTAGATCCATTCAGTAACAAGAGCGCAAGCCGTTTGGCCAAGTTGAATCCTGTTGAAGACAAAGGTATTGTTAGGGTTGGTGGTCATTTGGGACAATGCACCTTTGGGCAGTGAGCTGAAGCACCTGTGATCCTGCCTTCAGACCATCATGTAACAAGATTTATATTCCGCTACCTGCATGAATCAAACGGCCACTCCAGGACTGATCAAACCTTGGCTTCTGTCTGCCAACATTACTGTATCATCATAGGGCCAAGCAGAGCAAAGCGTGTTGTAAGTGGGTGCATTCCATGCCGTCATCGAAACCAAAGCTCAGGTACCCAGATCATGGCCCCGCTCCCTGCAGCTCGTGTGACTCCAGAGCTGCCACCATTCAAATCTGTTGGTATAGATCATTTTGGCTCCCTGAAGGTCAAATGGGGACGAGGAACTGCAAAGCACTATGGGTGCATTTGTACTTGCCCGGCAATCAGTGTAATACACATTGAGATTTCTCACGACCTCACAACAGATTCCTTTATTCAAGCAGTGTGCTGATTTGTAAGCAGACAAGGCCCCTCAAGAGAGCTATTTACTGGTAGTAATAATAGAACCAACTTCAAGGGTGATGAAGCTGAGGTTAAACAAGCCTTGCTGGCCTGGAACCAACAAAGACTCAGGGACCAAATGGGGGCGAAAGGCATTAAATGGAACTCCAAAAAGCGCCAGTTATACAGGTGGCATAAGGGAGCACATGATCAGATCTGTAAGAAAGCACTTGCATGCTCTTGTTGGGAATAGTTTGGTTGATGGTGAGACTTTACTCAATGTTAGTAGCAAAACCGAGAAGATAGTAAACGATTGCCCGCTCACATGAAGATCCTTCGGTTCTAACGCCCAACACTTTACTTCTATGCTACAGGAACCCATGCAGCCGTGCAGGCGATCTACCAGTGGTGCATAATCCTACGCCCAGTGAATGGTGGAAGCAAGCTCAAGCTATGGCTGATATGTTTTGGGCTAGATGGATCAAGGAGTACATTTCCACACTTCAAGAGAGGCAGAAGTGGCTCTAACCGAAATGCAATTTAGCAGTGGGACGAAACAGTGAAGAAAGTTCACCATGAGGCCACTTGGCTGCTTGGTTTGGTTGAAGAAGTCTTCCCAGATGCAAAGGGAAATGTTCGATGGGTTGATGTGCGTACAGCTCGTGCAAAGCGCCTTCAGCGGGATGTGAGGAAACTATGTCTTTCAGAAGGGGACCTTACGGATCCCGAAGCTATTCAAGAGTAACTGATTAAAATAATTAAACTGTCCGTCAAGAGAGCAATGTTCATGCATGTCTAAAAGACAGTGTCAGTAAATTTGATATACTGTTAAATCACCTCAAAACCCCTTTGGCGATTACTTTGTTTTCTATTTGGCATGCGGGCCAAATGTATGACATTGACCATTATACACTGACTAATGTTAGCCAAAGGTTGCTCAACATACTAGAACCTTTGTTTATTTAAAGACAACTACAGTCTCAGACATAATTGTTGGGACACTTCTGCCTCCCTCTTTTCCTCTCAATGTTGGTGTGAAAGATTTGGTGACTGAACTGCGATAAACAACATTGAGAGGGGTAGGGAATGCATGAGAAGGGAATTGGGGATGTTGGCATGAAGTGTCCCAACTATTTATGTCTCAGACTGTCCTGGAGAAGGAATGTAAAAAATTTGCATAGGTGTTATCAGATTATGACATAGAACTGTGCTGGGTCACAAGTGAGGCAGTAAATACACAGTGTATAGGGCTCGTTGTGACTTTCTAAGTTTGGGAATGTTCTATTTACAATTAAGGGGAGTAATTAAGCAGTGTTTATTTTGGAATATTATTGTCTTTTTTTTGTATATAAAGAAACTCTTAATGTTAACAATATCCACTTCACAAAACTGTATTTAGCGCAAGCCTTAAAATATTGCATAAACGAGAGAAACAGGTCACTGAGCAACAAATTACCAGAGAATCCTGCGTTCAAGATCCGAGTTATCAACACCTTTTATTCCGTACCAATCCAGACGTACTGTTAATAAGCTAATAACATCCATGCCTATGCGTATTTTACAACTAATTGCTGTAAAGGGGGGTCGCATAAAACACTAAATGTCCAATTAATCAACAACCTGAACAATATTTGACCATTGCTGTACTGAAATACACCTTTTTCCGGGAAGGAGAACTATTTACATTAAGGACCAAAATAAAACTGTCTTTCTCATAGGTGCTTGCAATACACAATTAAGTTAAAGCACTTAACACAACTTTTCACTATGTCCCTGTGCGTGCACAGAACGTCTTAAATAACACTGTTTTTTCCCAGCTATGCTCAATACTATCTATTGTTTTCTGCCATGGATAAAATAGTTTTTCGGGGAGCAAAACAAAATATTCATAACCTTTACAACATCATTTGAGGTGGCAAGTGTGAAATCCACAACTACTCTTAGAATGTTTACACGGTATGTTAATTTACTTTGCACCAAATGGTGACATCCGGTTGACAAACTTTTCACAAGGTACATCACTTAAGTACAAGTGAGGCAACAGAATACTTGACTACAAAATTAATGATGGAAGAGACGTATAATGGGCAACTCATATCAAATGACATAAAACCTGCCCTGAGA
>BLFO01001879.1:305801-318726 GCA_014634245.1 Montipora cactus
CCCTTCACTTCTTCCACTGCTACTCTCCTTGTCTTTCTGTATCACTCTGTCTTTGTCTCTTATCCTATCCCTATCATGCTCTTTGTCTGCTCTTTCCTTCTCTTTTCGTCTATCTTTGCTTCTCTCTCTTTCTTCAGATCTATCCTTGGTCCTCCTCTCTTTTAACCCTTCCGAATCTTTCTCCTTTCTCTTGTCTCTGTCATGATCTCTCTCTTTTGTTCTTTCTCTGTCCTTTTTTTCTTCTCTTTTTCTCCTTTCCCTATCCTGTTCTCTTTCCCGGTCTCTCTCCACATCTCTTTCCTTATTTGTTCTCCTACTGTCTACTTCCCCATTGGCAGAATCTTCATGTCTTCTTCTCTTCTTTTCATCATCATGTTCCTACCGAAAAATCAATTTGAAACAGATTCTACATGTATCTACATTGTAATTGACATGGTTGTATTTGAAGGGAGCTATCGTTGCAATAATGACAATGGAGTAAACAATGGACCATTTATTAATAAGGTAATTCCTTTGAAATTGTTCTACTATCAAACTTTTTTGGAAACTTGGCATAATTAACATTCATGATATGAACATTCAAAAAATGCAATAAAAAAATGGGGTCACAGTGCTTGTTTACGCATAAGCAGGCTCTTAAAATGGGGTATTTTTACTGTTTTCGCGTTAAAAATTCGAATCACCTTCACACAGAATTAAGTCTAGGTTACTTCAAAGACACAAAATTTTATTTTGAAAATAAAGCTTCTTTTATTTACATAAGCAGTAATGCTTCATTTACGCCGACTTTGATTTCCTGGTTGTGGGAATAGTGCACTTTTTGGGACAGTTCCGTGGTTAGCTTGAGGTCCTCACCTTGGGTAAAATACATCAAGTACGGAACTGTTTTCCAAAAAAAATTCATGTTCTACTATCAAACTTTTTTCTTCTTCAAATATGTTCATTAGACTGTTCTTAGCAAATACCTGGAAAAAAAATCGGGGGTCACCGTGCTTGTTTGAGAGAAAAGAAGCATTTTTTTTGCTATCGGGTTTAGTTTGAGTGAAATCTCTTACGTTTTGTATGAGCACGTGCTCATGTGCGCACGCTAATGATGTGAAAATCGTGCAAAGTAGGGATGCACAATGCAATACATACCTCTTACTAACCGAGTTCGCGGTCCGTACTGTAAGTTACGGACCGAGTTTTTTCCCGTTGATTTATGGCCCAAGCGTGAAGCGCGCGGGCCATAAATCAACGGGAAAAAACGAGGATCCGTAACTTACAGTACGGACCGAGAAAACGAGGTTAGTAAGATATTTATTATATCTCTGAGGTTAATCCGGCACGCGGGCAAGGAAACTACGGTAGTCAAAGTCAAGCGGAAGGTTCAACTGCCACAAAGATTGCCGTGCCAAAATTCCAAAAACTAAATCTTCTTGGCTGTTAAGTTTGAAATAGTTGCTTGCAAGATTCAAACAGTTTTCAGTACAAGTTTATGCAACAGAAATGAAATGAAAAACTCGCTAGATGCTGTTTTATCGAAATTTTAAATTTAGCGGGCTGTGCAGCGGGCCGTACAGCGGGCCGTACTGTAGAATACGGCCCGCTAATTTAGCCAATTACAGCGCGCATACTATCTGAGAGATATAATAATAAGGAATTACCTTAACATAGAATTATGCCTTGTTTTGTGAAGGCTCTTTTTTTTGTTTTGTTTTTTGGTTTTTGGCACAGATTATAACTTTTGCAAATCTGCAACATGTGTGTGATCTATATTTAATGATGCATGATGACAGTACATAGAAGTGAACATTACATGTACTTTTGTATTTACCCTGTGTCCTCTCCTATCCTCAGACCTGCGGCTTGACCTCTCTTTTGATTTTTGATCGTCATCTCTTGATTTTCTCTTGTCCTCAGGCTTCAGAGAAAAACAAGGAAAAATAATATTCATTGGAATTAGTGAGTCCCAATAATTCTATCTACCTTTCACTGTCACCAATCAATACTATATTGTTGGGATTACAAGGAGTGCCATTTAATCTGCTTCTGATGTTACCCTTTGTAAGTGGTACTTTATGGAGGGTACTCCCCACATCAAACACATTCAAGATGGTTGACAACTACAAGTGTGTTTATTCGATGTGCTTGGTCACATGACATACAACACAATAATCACTAGGGACAGGATAATAAGCTTTATGTCACACCCTACCCTCTCTGGAAAGAAACAACACTTTGAAATGAATAAAATTTTGAAACAAAATAAATGTCACGTGTAGTCCCTGGGTTAAGGTTACGGCAGACCTTCACAGGTTTCCTTTGTAACACTTTTTTAAATGCACTTTGTTAGGTGTAACAGCCACAAATTATACATCCATTGAAAGGTCATGAAATGCACTTACTGGGTTCTTTATTTTCTTCTCTAATTGAAGGAAGAGCGAGGCTCAAGAACCTTGACCCACCAATGTCTATCTGATTGAATTTATCGGGTATAGAATTTTATGTAAAGAGCAGCCTACTGGATAATGTCATTCACAAGGCGTTTATCGTCAAGACTGTGTGAGGCTTTTTTGATATTCCGATTGGTTACTTAGAAAATTTTGTGTGTAATTGGCATCTCAAAGGCCATTGTGGGAGTTCAATTTCAAAATAACAGAAATTCTCACACAGTATTTTAGAATAATATTGTGGGAGTCCTCAGACCAAATTTCATGACAATCCAATGAATTTTCATACCCTATCAATTCTCTTAAAGAGGATACACTTGCATAAAAAAGAACTAGGTTTTTCTCGCTTCTAAAGTTTTACAAACTTTTCACGCCCTTTGATCCACCACATGTCAACACGCAGAACCACACATAACAAGAACAAATGGGAACACAAGAGACGTCCTGCAGAATCCCTTTGGATGAACTGCAAAAATGTTATTATTATGTCTTCTTTTCATTTTTTTACAGCCACGCTTTTTTTTAGGCTTTAGACTTTTACGGCCACCTCCTAGGGAGTAATCCCTGGGTGAAAAAATCAACAATGTTTATGACAAGCAACGTGACTTGAAATTCACGACCACCGTTAATTTCCCCCAGAAAACGTGACCAAATTCTATAGTGTTGACAGTTTCTCATAGGCTTTTCCTGCCTTTGCTGACTGAGAAAGATCCATTGAAAATACGATTTCGTTCAGAACTTGCGTTTTGTGGATACTATGAGGTAAGAAAACAACTTGCAAAAATTTCGCCTGTGAAGGTCTACCGTAACCTTAAAGAAAACAAATGAAATGAAATGTCTTGGTCCCTTGCTTGAAGGCAAATCAACAATCACGACCAGCCTGATATGTTACAGATCAAGTCACTTTGGAGCTACTACTTTTTGGCCACTTCGGGTGACATATATATCCCTAATGTTCGCCTTTGCTGTTTGTTACACATGTTGCTCCTGTGCTGGGATACTTGGCAATGCAAAGGGGATTGTAGGTTGGTTCAACTCAGCATCCATAGGAGCTCCTTTCTCTGGACTTCAGTTTGGGCTGCTCTGTAAGGCATATCTGTGTCTTTCTTGTCCTGGTCTGCAATTTGCGCTGTCCATAGATGTTGCCTGTTGCAGCGATTGTTGGAACCATCTTCAGCTTGGACCACATATGATCTCAGTGTGTGGTGATGCTTAACTACTAACAGTGGCTGGTTTCCATAACTTGCAGTCTTTCCAAGGCTGTATACAAACCTTGGTACCAGGCTGAAGCTCTGTCACATCCTTGCTGGCATGATGGTCATGATATTCCTTCTGATCTTCTTTAGTCTTTTTCAGGACCATGGTAATATGTTGCTGGTTGTTGGCTGATGGTTGAAGCACGCTTTCACTCATAGGCAAGTTACAGTTTCTCAGTCAACGACCCATCAGTAATAGTGCTGGGGACAGATCAATGTCTGCCAGTGGTGTTGTTTGATAGTCCAATAAGGCTATAGGTACTTGTCACGGTCATCATTTTTGTACCACAATTGCTTCACATTCTGCACTGCTCTTTCCGCTTATCCGTTCATTTTTGGGTAATGTGGTGACGTGGTGGTGTGTTTGAAGCCGTAATCTTTCACAAATTCCTGGAACTCGCCACTGCTGAACTGAGGGCCGTTATCTGATACCACTTCTGCTGGGATCCCATGCACACCAAACTGCCTTTTCAACTCCTTCACTAAAGCTCCGGTTCTTACAGATTTCATGGGCGTAACTTTGATGAATCTGCTATGTCAGCAGACAGAGAGGAAATAGTGCTTTTCATGAAACTCAAATAAGTCTGTTGCTATCTTTTTGCAAGGGAGTGATGGTGGTACAGAGGGCCTCAGTGGCTCTGAGGGCAGTTTACTGGCGTATTTGGCACAAGCACTGCAATTGGTGACCATGTCCTCAATTTCCACCGACATTCTGTGCCAAAACAGTACTTCTCTGGCTCTTTGTCTGCATTTGACTATGGCTAAGTGGCTCTTGTGGATCTGACGTAGCATTTCAGGCCTTACAAGCTTTGGGACAATTAAACATGTTCCTTTGAAAACGAGATCTTGGTATGTCCAGTAGGGTCTTGCCTTCACAGGAACTTGCAGTCTTGAGTCTGGCCATCCACTTTTCACCGTGCAGAGAAGTGCTTGTAGTTCTGGGTCTCTCTTGGTCTCCTTCTGGAACTCTTCATATCACTTGTATGAAACTGACAGGACAGTATTAATTTCTTGGAATTCTTCACAAGTTCCACTGTTATCACTCTGCACTGCTGCTCTGCTCAGAGTGTCAGCGAGGATTTGCTTACAACCTGGGATTTAGCGTACCTCTACACCATACCCTCGGAAAGTGAGGATCATTTTGTGAAGTCTCAGTGGTACTTGAGACAAGGGTTTGGTACTGATGGCTAACTGGCTTGTTGACATCATAGTATTGCAGCACGGGTGCTTGTGATACAAATGAATGAAGGGGGTAGTTTCTAAAGAAACTGTGGTGCTGCGTCGGTGGGGAAGTAGTATACATAAATTGGCTTTATCAGCAGAGTTGATAATGTAAATTGGCCACCGTACAGAGATTCTAAAAGCTGAATTTTCGAGCGTTAGCCCTATGTTAGAGCGAATGGAGGAATTTTGGGTTATGTGAAGTTTATATAGTAGAGTAGGAGCTACGCTATTGGTGGTAACATGGCAACGTGAAAAATAGGAATACATTAGTTAAATGAAAAGCGTTCATTAATAACATGAGGATTAAGGGTGCCGATTTGGAAGATGAATTTTTGTTCTAGATTCTTGCGGCTTTCCGTCATACCTAGATGTAGGGAAAGGCCGCAGATAGCCACGTGTTTTTTGGAGCGGTTGGGGAGGTTAAAATGACGAGGGACTGGCTTAGATGCATCCTTGTCATTCTTCTCAACCACGCTAGTGTTTGCGGAATCGGTCACCTAGTCATCTACCTGCCTCGCCAATGTATCATTTATTGCATAACGTACAGCTTATGCAATAAATGGCATTTGTGGAGGCACATGTGAAACGAGCGGTGATCTTAACAGATCACTTAGATCCCAATATCTTGCTAGTGTTAAGAATGAAAGTTTTGCATCGTGCGCACACACATTTGAAAGTGCCGCGTTGCTCGTTCGTTTTGAGCGCGCTTTTAAACTAAAAAGTTGTCTACGTTTTTGTCGCATTTGAATGAAATAAGTGGAGGTTGCGAAAAATATTCTACCAGTCTCTGGATCATTTTGGAGTAATTTAAAGTTATTAAGAATGATAATACTTTTGACTGCGTGATTATGAAAATGGAAAGTGAGGGGGAATGGAATTCTGTCATTGCAACGTTTGTAGTGCTGACTGTCGATCAAATCGTTGGGCGCGATGATGGCCTGCTTTGAACACAGAGACAGGATAGCCACTTTTTTCGAAGAACTGGCACATAGACGTCAAAGTCTAAGAAATTGAGAATAAGGAATGGAGTTCTTGACATGTGATGGATGTGACAATGAACACAAAAAATAGCTGTGAGAATCTGTAGGTTTGTAGTGCACACTGGTACATACATAGCACGTTGCCACTAATAGAAACTTTGATATGACTACGAAAGCCAATGAAGTTTCTGAAATTTCCCAGGTATATTTAAGAGCCGGATGAAAAGAATTGACGGAGGTTATAAATTGGTGGAGTTCTTCTCTGCTGGATGAAATAGCGCTGATGAAGTTGTCGATGTAGTGGCCGTAGATTTCAGGTTTGGGGCCGTTGTACTGATTAAAACAATTGGTGTTCAACATATCCTACAAAAAGATTGGCATAGCTACAATCTCGGACAAAACCTGTTGAGACAAAATGTCAAAAGGTACTCCAACCACTTATCCCAACGTTCAGCTTAAAAGCCGCCCTTTCCCCTCCCCCCAAACTCAATGTTGCCTTATCTTGGTCGGAAATATACTGTAGAACATATGACAATACTCAGCAACATTGACTGAGGGGAAAGGGGAGTGGGAAGGGGGGAGTAAGTAGGGGTGTGTCAAAATGGAGGTGAAATTGTGTCACTGTCTCAACAGTTTTGTCCGAGATTGTAGGTCCCATTCTTGTGCCCATCGTTACACCATTAATTTGTTCGTAATAGCTGCTGGCGAATGAAAAACAATTAATAAGCATTAAAACTAGTTCGGCAACACGGAGCTTGGTTCTTTGACAGTGCGTTGATCGAAAAAGTGCTTACATGTAAGTGCTTGAAGACCTTCGCTATTGGGAATGACTGTGTATAGAGATGTAATGTCCACGGTGAAAATAAGTTTGCCTTGGCCGGAGAAATTGAAATCGTGGAAAATGTTTAGTGTGTGTACTGTCTTTAATGTATGATGGCAAAGATTTGACGATAGGCATCATAATCCTGTCAAAGTAGCTAGAAATGAGTTCGGTGGGGCAACAGCATGTACAGGCAGAAACGATAGGGGGACCTGGGTTGTTAGGTTTGTGAAATTTAGGCAAGAAGTAAATGCACAAAGTTCTAGGGGTGGTGATGATGAGATTAGTTGCAGTGTCTGCAACTAATCTCGGTATTAATGAACGCTTTTCATTTAACTAATGTATTCCTATTTTTCACGTTGCCATGTTACCACCAATAGCATAGCTCCTTCTCTACTATAAAAACTACACATACCCCACAATTCCTCGATTCGCTCTGACGAAGGGCTAATGCTCGAAACGTCAGCTTTTAGAATCTCTGTGCGGTGGCCAATTTACAGTATCAACTCTGTTGATAAAACCAAATTTTTGCTTGTGACACAAGTTGTTTGATCTTCTTAAATCTCTCTATCTGTGGATTGTCCCTGTGGAACAAGACATCTGATTTTTCTAGCTCTCTTGAATCGATAAAAATGATATCAGTCAAACACATAAAACCATATTATCCATTTTGCAGTTGGATTTTACCTATAAAAATGGACTGCAAAATGTTCTCACTAGAATAATTTATTATGACTTGTAGCTCATTGTGAACCCCTGCCTTGAAATTTCTGACCCTTGAATGAAAACAAACATTTTAACTGAACATTATAACAACACAGTATTGTGATAAAAGTCGATACCATAGCCATTATTCTGTATATGCACATCAAATTTCACCAAATCTTGTTAATATTCTTTAGTGAGGTCATGATAACTTCCAGTAAGAACATTATTGTCATGACAGTTCATTTTCCCAACCTTTAATGCCTTTTTCAGATCAGATTCCTTCCACGTGTCCTCTTTGCGATCCTGGAAAAAAGTAGATTAATTTGTATCCTAATGAACACATACCACAAATTAATTCTTTTGTGCAAAGATTTATTGCATTCAATGAAGTTGAATGCCGTTAAAGACATGCTCTAACAACTGTGAGCGTGGGTGACCAAATTTCTAAATGGGTAGCCCGAACGGCTAACTTATCACAAGATGATTCATCCTCACTTTTAATTAATTAATTCTGGGCTCTTGAAAAAATGACACTGGCTACCAACTTTTAATGTTGGAAGCCCGAAGGTAAAGGCAAAGTCTGCTACAAGCCTAGTGGCCCATTAAGCCGGCACTTATCTCCAGTTGCTGTAGCATGAAGCGAATAGCAGTATTTCTACTTCCCCCTGGATGGGATGCGAGTCCATTGCAGGGTTACCCCCAGCATTAATTTGCCGGTACCCATTTATACACCTGTCTGGCATTAGACAGAGTAAAATACTAAGTCTGGCCAGTGTGGACGTCAAAGGGTTAAATGGCCAATGAACACTGCTGTGATTGAACAGCCTGAGATTGCATTTGAATGCATGATCTTCTCTTCCCAAGTCAACAACGGCAAACAGCGAAATCACGGTGTGAAATTGGTACAACTGTCATATTTTTCTTCGGTGGCCTCATGGTTAGTGTGCTCGACTTTGGTCGAGTGGTCTGGGTTCGGGGCTTGGCCGGGGACATTGGTGTTGTGTTCTTGGGCACTTTACTCTCACAGTGCCTCTCTCCACCCAGGTGTATAAATGGGTACCAGCGTAATGATGGGGGTAACCCTGCATCCCATCCAGGGGGGAGTATGAATACTCCTAGTCGCTTCATGCTACAGAAACCGGAGATAAGCGCCCGCCTGATGGGCCTTCCTAGGCTCGTAACAGAGACCTTTTTTTTAGAGTTCTAAAGAGGAAATTATTGCCGTATTTCTGGACACAACGTGATTTCAGTCAAGTCAAGGAAAATTTGTCATGCACATCAAAATTATTGTGCATCTCATACTGGACGAATCTGTCTTATCTGTTTACAAACATTGGGTGCTTACCATTTAGCCAAATAATATGGATTGAATGATCACTGGGCTCAACACTAACTTTTGACACCACTTTTCACTTTCGAGAGCAGGTTTCAAAATTTACTTTCCACCTCAAAATTTTACTTTCCAAAAGGGATTACAGTATTACAATTAATGTACAGTTTGACCTTACCACAGAAAAAAATGTTTCTTGGTACTGTCTGTATGCTATTTGATGTTATTGAGATGCCCCAATTTCAATGAATAAATTTTAATCATTGAAATTGGAGAAAAAATTGAAATTGCAAAGATGTTACAGCATTTGTAGCATTTCCTTCGCTTTGGTTTTCTTGCCCTTCATTTTCTTTGTGTGTGGGCTCATTATCGCCGCCTGAATTCTGCATCAATCCAAAACCAAAAAGACTCATACTTTGAAATCCAATATGGTGCATTCAATTACCATGTGTGATTTCCGTGTGATTGTTGTACCCAGACTTCTTCAGACAGGAGCTCTTCAATGTGGTGGAAAATAAGTTTGCTAGCCACTCATTGTTTAGCGGTTGCTTGCTCATTTCATTTGCAGATACATTTGACTCAAGGACTTTATAACGTAAACTTGGTTTTCCGTTGTAATTTACATGTACTTTCCAAATTGGGTGAGTATTCTGGTTAATTTCTGTTTTTTTACTCTCCAGTGGGAAACGGCGGAGTATTAATTAATGTCGAGCCCTGGATCGTTGCATAAAGGTAAGCGATTTTTCGAAGTTAATGACCAACTGGATGAGAATGGTGCTTACCATTTCACTACTTGGCATTCCATCCCGTATACTTACTTGATCTTGTGAGAAAGTGCCTGGAAACGGAACGATTCTCGCTAATGGTAAGGGCATTTCCCGAATCCCATTCTGAACAGGAAAAGAGGACTACTTCTGGACCAGGGTGCATTTAGTTTAGGGTACGCCGAAGATCTTCGGCGTGGGTTTTAAAATTTTGCGGCGTACCGGCGTGCGATCAACAAAATGTCGGCGTACTGAAGCGAGTGATAAAGGCAATATTTGGCGTAGTGTGCTACCAATGGCGTAGACTTGTGGCCTATTCGGCGTACATTTTAAAAGCCCTCGGCGTACCTTCGGCGTGGGGTCTATGCGGAATGCACCCTGGCTTCTGGAGGTTGTCCACAATTTCCAAAAAGATTTTGTGGAAAATTGCCTTTCCATTTGACCTCAAACTGAAATTTCCGGATTTTTTGGCTAAATGGCAAGCACCCATTGTTTTTGTTATTCGAAATGTCAACCTCTGGAAGCAAAAATCTTTTGTTTGTACAGCCAACAGGGCTCTAGTTGGTACATTAACAACAATAAGTGATGCCTGCTAACACTTATCTTTGCTACAATTCGAGGTGTGACAAAGCTACTTAGAAATAAAAACATGAAATTACTTTCCAAATTACGTTATTGTACAATAAACTACACCTTATGAATTGTACACTACATTACAGACAAAATGGCGCATGTGTGCACAACTTCTTAAATTTGTCCAAAATGTAGGTATTAGTCCAGATTTAGCTCAATTAAATACAGTAATATGATGCTTTATAATACATTATTCTGACCATAACAAAAGGATTGATTCACTCTGTTATCGAATTTCCTATTTTTTTTTAACTTTTTTTAACAAAACAACGGGAACGAAAATATGAGTTATCGATAAACTTAATTTGTAACATAGCAACGAACAGAGAAGAAGCATGACGAATGAAAAAACTTCGTTTACCTTGCCAGATGGCATTATTTGATCATCTCGATACGTCTTAACGAAAAGACCAAGGAACCGGTGAGAGAGAAATGAAGCTCCGGTTAGACTAAGCACTTACATACTTCATGGGCGTTAAGTGAAGTAGACTGTCCACCATGTTGTTTCACAAAAATATTACATCCGGGAAATGGAATACGGATACTAGTGCCCAGAGTCCACGATAGTTTGGCCTGCGCGGTGGCGTGAAATTCCTGGGTGACGACCTTCCCGCACGCTTGCCGTGGGAGAACTGCCCCAACCCAGCTCACCACATTTGATGTTTGCAGCTGCCAATTGAAAGGGTGTCTTAATAACTACGCTATGCTGATGAGGCCCAACAACGCCGAAATAGCTGACTATGGCTGCTAATTGACCGGGTGAAATGGTTTTGCGCATACGCAGGACGTGAACAATCGATGAAAACCGATGATCGGAAAATCAATCGATCAATCGATGACTTGTTTTGACCAATCGATACTCACACAAAAGTGGTCGCAACTCATCGATTGGCGTTAAAAAAATCTCGGTATCCCACACGTTCCAGCATGTACGTATACGCACTTGCAGTACGAACAAATGTTTGAGATTTGAATTCGTTCACCGGATTGTTCTGTATGCAGTTACAATCGATGTCAATTAACTGATCTATTGGCATCGATAATCGATAAAAATTGATAATCGATGAAATCGATAATCACAAAAAACCTGTGCATCGATTGTTCATCGATTATCGATATCAATCGATTAATTGGCATCGATTGTCATCCATTGATTTTCCGGTTATCGGTTTCATCGATTATTCACGTCCTGGCATACATGTGTGTTAGCCACATGAGGGGACACACGAGGGACTTACCTGGGATACCGGGTTGGTGTTAGCGTGTGTTACCTTTCTTTTTTGTTTTGTTTTAGGCTTAAAAAAAATGGATACTTCCTGGATATTGAGCACGGCGAGTGGTGTATTAATTAACTTCTAAAATCAGATCAATGGCGAAGGCACAACTGACAATCCCTGATTCACCACAGACTGATGTATTAAAAGGGGGTCCCATGAACGATCATAAACAACTGTGCCTCGCTTGAAGCAACGTGATACCAAGGCTCGCACTAAACAAAGGAACAATGGTCAATTCCTAACCAATTTAGTGCAACAACAGAATACAGGGCCACACAGGGCCAGCACATGCAAATTAGTTAGAAGTTTTTGTAGAACGAGACACACAACAATGGGAGCTTTTGTTAGTCAATTATATGGAAATAAGTGGCCCTGTATTCTGTAGTTAAGCTGAGAAGGAGCAATTCTCAACTGAATTAAAACTTATACAAAATCTTAAGGCTTATAACCCGTAGTACCTTTGACCGTTTAATTGCCCTGCACTTGCTGTACCAACTCCGTTACTGATCATGGGTTTGAATCCCATTCATTCCTGGATTTTTCAGGCTTTACTAGTGGTAAGGAGGACAAAATGGAGGCTCCTGGGTCTTGGAGGAGTTATTTTTTTGAAGCCAAACTGTTAGGCTCGATTACCCAGGCCCGTAACCAGGATTTTATGTGGGGGGTGCTAACGAGGCCAAAGAGACCAAACTTCCGAAATGTATTTTTAATTGTCAGATCCGTTTATTTAGGAAAGTAGCAATACATGAAAAATTGTAAGGGCAAAGTACATGGTCGGAAAATAAAATAAAATATATGAAAGCTTACAAAAGGCCCTTCCCCCTCTCCCTCAAAAAACCCCCTGAACGATTGATTATGAATGTGTTCAAGTTATTAACTAACACTGAGAAAGAGCTATAAAAATTACCATTATGCACTTTTGCTTTCCATTTACAAAGTTTATATGGATTGCACATGAATAATTTACATACTGTTATTATTATTATTATTATCACCACATTAAAGAAAGTGTGTTCAAATTTTGTCATCTTATTTAATACAAGAATTTTCAAGAAAGTACAAATTGATTTTTGAAAGTCATTTTACCTAGTAAACATTGTGTGAAATGCTTAATTTAAATCATTTCAAAATGACATAAAAAGGTACAACATTTGTAAATGTAATCCATAATGTGATACATTCAAGTTAACTACTATCTCAGAGAAACTCAAAGAATAATAATATTATATTCTTAACTTTAAATAGTACTTAACCTACAGAACAGGATATCCATTCAGTTGCAATACAAGCAATACTGGAGTACATACCAGTGAATAAGGAAATCAGCACTGAGCAAAATAGTGTTCAAAAATTGCTTTTTAAAAAAAAATTATTGGATTTTAGATGTGCCGCTCGATTATAAAAATTGATAAATCGATACACTGATTAAGACAAAAAATGTTAAATTCAATACCCTGTTCAAGACAAAAATCCCGAAAAACATACCATGGCTGGCCGCACG
>BLFO01001879.1:335777-347339 GCA_014634245.1 Montipora cactus
TATAGAATTCAGGTGAGGATTGAACAAAACCAAACGGTTTAATAAACAGTCGCCATCTCACATCGAGCTCATGGTCGAACTACATAAATAGGCATGCAATGTGGGCGTACTCGTAGCCTCACTAACATATCAACACCCAGGCACTTATCCTGACAGTAGTTCCACCCCTCCCCCTTTGCTTGTACTATCCTTCGTTGGCAGGACGTTTTCGCTTACGTGCGATGGCAGCACTCGTTGGAGCACAAGGACTTGCGCCAACATTTACTGCTACCAAAATTGGATCTTCTATTTCTTGTACCTCTTTCTTTTCCGGTAAATCGGAGGTCTCTTCTGAGAGGCTTTGAGTTGCCATTAATGCCATGTCAACACACAGATCGTCTGAAGTAGTTGATCGGCTTATTACATGTTTACACGGTGTAATCAATAGCAATACTGAACGATTAAACGAGTTGAGCCAGGAATTAGATGGCCCCGACAGCTTGTATGCGGGAAAGAAAGTGAAGACACGTTGTCGTGATTTGTACAATGTAAAATACAAAATAATAAAACGAGTTATTAAGATTGATATTTTTCGGGGCCTGTCGCTGATCACTGTTTGCATCAATTAAGTAACAGGTTTTTTTATTACACAAGAGAAAATCGTAAGAGTGAACTGATCTTCAGTCAGAGGATATTATCTGTAAGTTCGGGGGTTTTGTTGGTCCACTTAAACCTGTTTACAACAACGTGATACTGATACGTGGTATCGGAAATAAAGCCCAGTGTCTAACACACTAGACCTGGACTACACAAACCAGATGTCATGAGAAAAGTAAACAATAAAGGCGGCTTCTCACTATCAATTTCCTTCACGAAAAGAAAAGGAACAAAGACGGTCTTTTTTGTGCGTCATTCGATTTCTAGCCGATTATCCGTTATAATATTAGACGAGGATAGCAATAGACCTGCAAAACGTTGTCAAGTGACTTCAAGTTTTGTGCTTGATATGTGCTCTACACCAATATTTTGCTCAAAAACTGCTCTGGAAGGCAAAACTTGCTCGAGGTTGCTAAAACCGCAAAAAATTGCTCCAAACGCCAACGTTGCTCAAAAGTTGCCGAACACAATCGGGACAGGCCTATAAATTAGGTGGTATTTGGTTCCTCTTCTTTTCCCTCTATATATCCTTTCCCAAGGTTGGGGACCGAGACGAAGCCGCTGAACCTTTAATCACCTTAGGAAAAGGCTCCCAAGGCTCCCAGGGCTTCGATCGCCTCGAAATTCCACGTAGATCGCGGAGGATACCTCCGCTACCAATTCGTCTTCTTCATTCGAGCCGCTTTTACGCTAAGAAGGAATTAAGGGCCGGCAAAAACTGCAAGCGATTGGTCACCATTGTGCCTATAACTAATGTTTGCAGAGTTTCGCGGGCGTTAATTCCTTCTCAGTGTACAAGCTGTTCGAATAACGAAAAAGAATGGGTTGCGGAGGTATCGCCCGTGATCTACGTGGAATTTCGAAGTAATCGAGGCCTTGGGAGCGAATTTGTGGCCGTTTTCCTTCGCTGATCTCAGTTCGGCTGCTTCGTCTCGGTCCTCAATATTAGAAAAGGATATGTAGACGGAAAAGAAGAGGAACCAAAACCACCTAGAAAATCGTACCAGACACAAAGACATACAAGACTGAAGCAAGTTAAGGAAAGGTTACGTTTATACAAACGTTGGCCGTGTAGCACTTATGTTAGTTAACTGAATAGAGTGTAATGTGAAGTGCTAGATTTCAATCCCATATGAACCATGTGAGCGTTAGCCCTACTGATGGAAATGGGCCCACACAAGGACAGAGAAAAACTCTGACCAGGGTGGGAATTGAACTCACGACTTCGGGTTAGATCTCCACCGCTCTACCGACTGAGCTACAAGGTAGAGCTCAGTCGGTAGAGCGGTGGAGATCTAACCCGAAGGTCGTGGGTTCAATTCCCACCCTGGTCAGAGTTTTTCTCTGTCCTTGTGTGGCCCATTTCCATCAGTAGGGCTAACGCTCACATGGTTCATATGGGATTGAAATCTAGCACTTCACATTACACTCCATTCAGTTAACTCTGAAGCAAGTTAAGCTTTTTTTTTTTTTTTAAGCAACCGAAAAACCTTCAAACTGCTAAACCTTAGGCCTAAACATCGTTTTTAAGGCTAACGAGGCCTAATGAGGCCTAAGCTTTGCCTCAGTAAAGGTTTTGTAACGAGTGACCTGTGAAAAATGACCTGTACTTTAAACCTGTCGCATGGCGCACCAATATAGCGGCGAGAAATCCACACGAACATCTGGAATTCACTTACCGATGAAAGCGTTTACTTCTCGCTCATAAGATAAAATACATGTGTATGAACATTTTACGCATAAACTTCAACTCTACGTGTATTTCCATCTTTTATATAAAGTCTTCTGGCTATTGTTGTCGTAATTTGAGCCGGGATGGCCGGATGGATTCAAACCACACAAAGACTGTTTTGGATAGTGTGACGTGGGTCCGGATGGCCCGGGAAAAGAAACAAAACGCAGACGAAACAAAAAAAAAAAAGCTACACCCAAACCCCTTCCCACAATCGTAAAAAAACCTTCATAAATTTTAAGAAGACGCTTATGACTTTTAATTTAAGATATAGTTTAACTACAAGTATAACAGTTCTCAAAGCTACGAACTCTAAATTAACTAATCTTACTTAAATTTACTTAATGCTTTATAAATATTTCAAACTCTAAATAAACTAATTACTTTACTTTGTATATATACAATATTAAACAGTTCAGTTCCTTTTGAGTTCTTTAAGTTCCTCTGAAAATCTTGCCCAGCAAACCAAACCACGAGGTCCACCAACCTTACTCCTGTTCTCCTTTAAGAGTCCTCCTTTGTTACCTTTTCGGCTCATAGGTCAATGTTACTCTTGCTTTCTCGCTGTTTCCTTCCTTTTGCATCTACTTCAGATCTACAGTCCACGTGACTCACCGTTTCTCAGAGTAAAACTTCTCACACTTGCCTTCACCAACGTACTCCTACAACTCTTCGTTAACACTGACCTCACGAACACCGCCATTGACAAATGGATTTTGTCCTTGAACCGTGGTTGGTGACTGCTAATGACTTTTAGCAAGGGAAATATGTTCTCTGCCCTCATGCCGTTCAACTCCTCTTTTCAATTCTTCTCTCTAGGTCGCCTTCCTTTCCGTCAACCAACTGTACGCCACTACAACCAATAACACGTTACTTACAATTATATCTTTATGAAATAATTTATTCTACAGTTAACACTTACTGACAAACTTATTGTTTAAACACGACACTTAAAATTTTATAGTTACAATAGTATTTTCTAAAATGGAGAGTTTTAAGAACAAATAAACTTACGAAATATTTTCTAAGGTACTAATTACGGCTGACAACGACACTACATTAACACTAAATACTTAACACTAACGGAATAAACTATACAGCTAAGGAAACAAAGAACAAAAACGATTCAAAAAGGAATTTTGTGACACCTCCCCCTCTAAGAAGTCTTTTTTTGGGGTTGGGTAACACAAAAATAGAAACTTAAATGATAACGGCTGGTAATAGAAATAATAATGGCGATTATAGAAAAGATGATGTTAAGACCGTAAAACTCGAACTTAAATTCTGCTAAGGGCATCAAAGTTGCAGCTGTTCTTTCCACTTCTGTGTTCCACTTCCATGTCGTATTCTTGCTTTTCCAATTCTTGTCGCGAACTCTACTGAGCCATACTAACGGATTGTGATCAGTCTGGAGCCTAGACTTTTTACCAAAAAGATAATACCTAAAACGTTTTACGGCCCACGCGATAGCTAAATACTTTTTCTCTGTTGTAGATAGCTTATCCTCAGCCTCTAGGTTGAAGTTTTCTACACGCATAAGCAACAGGAGAATCTAACCCTTCCAGATCTCTTTGACTAAAAATTTGCCCCAAGACCTCTATAAGATGCATCAACCTGTAGGATGAATTCGTAATCCCAATTGGGTGGCTTTAAAATGGGTGGCCTGTACAGAGCTTGCTTTAAATCTTTGAATGCGAGCTCATGAGCATCTTGTCACTTAATTTTCGTTGGGCTCTTACCTCTAGTAAGATCTGTAAGCATATCAGCTCTACTGGAAAAGGTTTTAGGGTTAGGCTAACCCAAACCCTAATTAGGAATGAACTTGCGGTAATATCCTAACAAACCCAAAAATGATCTTATCTGTTTCTTAGTTTCTGGCCTAGGATAATTCTTAATGGATTCAAAAAGGGCCGTTCATGGTTCAATACAATCTCCTCCGACTCGATGTACAACAAAGTCCACTGTAGACACTGCAATTTTGCATTTGGAAGGTGGCGCGTTTAGTTTACATTCACGTAGTCGTTGCAATACCTGTTGCAATTCAGAATGTGCTGAGAAAATGTACATAATAATAATAATAACTTTTATTTAAAGAAGGTAACACCTATTACTATAAAAGTATTCTCCCTAGTGGCCCTCTAAAAACAAAAACAGTGAATAGAAATTACAACAATTAAGATAAAAGCCTACAGATAAGAAAAATAGAGAATCTATTTACAAAGATACTTGCAAAGATATTTACAAAGATATTTGCAATACATACTTCAACATAATCAATATATGAATCTGCGAAGTCTAGCCCCTTCAATACAATCTCTGACATCATTCTTTGAAAGGTTGCCGGGGCTGTTTTCATCCCGAATGACATAACTAAAAATTCGTTTAGCCTTTGGTCGTAATGAAGGCAGACTTTTCAATCGTAGTTCTTTCGAGGGGAATCTGCCAGTACCCTTTCGTAAGATCTACCGTAGTAATTGTATTTGGTAGAGGCCACTTTTGCTATCATTCTTTCCATGGATGGGATCGGGTAGGCGTCCATTTTAGTGATACTATTAAGTTTCCTATAGTCAACACAAAACCTAATAGTTCCGTCTGGCTTGGGAACAATAGCAATAGGGAATGCCCATGGGCTTCTCGAGGGGCGAATTATACCCATCTCCAACATTTTCTCAATTTCTTTGTCTACTTCTTTCTCGAGTTTTTGTGGAACCTTATAAGGGGGAGAACGAATCGGTAATGAGTCGCCGGTATCAATCTTATGGGCAGCTACAAGAGTTAAATTTGGTCTTCCCGAAAATACATCAGAGAATTCAGCTACCAAATTCCTAACCTGTTCTTTCTTTGACTCAACTCGTGAGGTAACGACATCTCTGGTGATTCTGTCATAACTAGAGCGGCTATCTCATCCCTGCTCTGCCATTTACTAGCAGGTTGATATGGTAAGTATGATGCTGATTTCGTTCCTTTCAAGTGTCTAATTCATTGTTTAACTCATCTTCTAAAGCTTTCGTTACTGTATAAGGTCCTTGCCACCGCATTTCAAGTTTACTCCCCGGCGAAGGTAGCAAAACGCTTTATCTCCAACTGCCAATTTCCGTTGAGAACTGGGAACATCATACAAGCGTTTTTGCTTACCCTGAGTTCGTTCCAAGTTCGCCCTAACCACTTATTGCATTGTCATAAGTCTTCTCCGAACCTCAAGAACACGGCTTACATGATTGCCCTCTACAGGCTTCTTTTCCAACCAAATCTCTTTCACCACAGCGAAAGGACCTCTTACAGTCCGACCATAGAGAAGTTCAAAGGGAGAAAATCCAGTAGATTCGCAAGGCACTCAGTCTATATGCAGAGAGTAAGTAAGGAAGATATCTATCCCAAATTTGTACGCGCTCTCCCACAAACTTCCTCAGCGTCGCCTTTAGCGTTCCGTTAAAACGTTCTACTAAACCGTTTACTTCAGTATGGTAAACTGATGTTTTAATCTTAGTGATCCGTAATTGCCCACACGATTTGGCCATAAGTCTGTTTATGAAATTAGAACCCTGATCAGAAACTATTTTATTTGGAATGCCCTTTGAGCTTGTTGTTCGCAAAGGTATGGCTTCTGGATAACGTGTGACGTAATCAACAATGGTTAAAATGTACTTGTAACCAGAAGTTGCTCTAGGTAAGTCACCCACAATATCAATGACACTTTTCATAAACGGCTCGGTTACAACACTGACCGGTTTTAAAGGCGCTGTCTGTGACTTCAATTTCCTTGCAACCAACTGGCGCTGAGGGCATGTAACACAATATTTCCGCACATCGAGCAATAAACCTGGCCAAAAAAAATGCGTGGCAATGCGATATAAGATTTTTTCTTTACCCATGTGACCAGACAAAGGAACCGTATAACCAACCCTCAGGATCTCATTGCTGTACAATTCTAGTACGACTATTCTGTCAACATACCTCGTTCCATTGTTTGCGGCTTCAAGGAATTTGCGATGCTTCAAAATCTCATTTTGAATGAAGCAGCTGTCAATTCCCTGTGGAGCCTTTTCAGACGCTCCTCTGCGTACCTTGTTCATTTCTGGCAAGAATGTTAATGGGGAGTTTATTCTTACCCATGTCCACTTATCACACTTCCGTGTGATTGTTCAAGCTTTTTTTTTTTTTTTTTTTCATTTTCTTCCAACTCCTTGTCTCCAAAATGTTTCTGCAAGTTACCCTGCTCCAATCCGTTTTCCTTAAGTGGCTTCTTTGATAGACTTTTAACTGCCAGTGAGTTTTCTCGGGTAATTCCTGGATGCGTCAGGTCTCTTTTGGGCATCTTTAAGCGTCTTCTGACGTCGTTTCAATACATGCAAGGGCCTCGTTAGCGTTACAATTATGACCTGAAACATTTTTTCCCACTGCCCAAGAACATTTTCCAGAGACAGTGTTTGCCCAAAGGATGATCTTCCAAGGAGACAGTCAACGGGTAGTTTATCCAACACAACTACCAATTCAGCATGCTTTCCCTGTCCAGTTTCAATCTCAACCCAGGCCAAAGGGACTATGAGACGCTAACCTCTTGCGGTTAACACCGATATTTTGTCTCCCGTTAAAGAACCGTTTTTCACAAATCTTTCATGCACCAGATTTCTCGTGCAACCCGAATCAACAATCATTTCCGCTGGTTTGCCTTCTATCTTACCACGAACATCGCACTGTGGAAATTGCAGGTGTTCCGATGATTTTAAGGGAGTCATTCGCAATAGGTATCCTTGTGAAGGTCTGTTACTGCCCTTACCACAATTAAAAAAAACGTATGACCTGGCTTCACACATTTATAACATGTAATAACAGATCTGGTACTCATTGTAACAGGGATGGGTACAGGCTTTGGTTCTTCCCTTAATCCTTGTTATTGTCTCTGCTCTTGTGAGGGTAGCTCTTTTTTAGGATATGACTGCTTTTGATGAATAAATTCCCGACTCTTATTAAAAGAGGCATACTTACCTTCCACAGGAGGGCCTTTTCTGGACTGCACATGCATATTAGCAAGATTCCTAGGTTCTTCCGCTTTTTGGGGTTCCTGTTCCTTTAAACATGCTCTAAGCTCTGTGCTAACTGCGGCGAGAAGTCTCTCCATCATGATTTGTTCGAGGATCATCTCTGCATTATCAGTCACGCCTGCAACGGCCATCCAACGATTAAGATATCTACGAGTTCGATAACCCTACTGGACGAAATCGTCGTCTGGCTTCTTCTCCGAAGTTCGGACTATAATGATCCGGGGTTAATTGATATCCTTTAATAATGATTGCTTTACTTTCCTCGTAATTCTGTGCGGCAGGATCTGGAATTTCTAAATAAATTTCTTTAGCTTTCTCGATACGTTTAGGGACTAAATTCACGCAATCTTTACCCCAAAAGTCTGCGTGAGAGGATAAAAAAGAAGTCGATAGTGTGTACGCGTAAATCAGGGCATGGACTATAACAGTTGTTCTCTTGGTTGAGTGCTGTTAACAGACGGACCCATGTAACAATGAGGTGAACAAAAAGTTGTCTCAATCGCGACAAAACATCTATTTTGCAAATAGGCAAATAGACCCCTGTCTTAAAATCACAATGGCATCTCCCACTGAAGTCCTTCAAATTTCTCGATTTCTTAACATAAAGCTGGTGACCCGCGAAGAATTCCATAAATTACTTTCGTATCGTACTGCAGATAAATACAACATAGAAACGTTTTGCAATTTCAACTAAAACCTTAAACTAATGATCGTCGTTTTCAGCAGCCTAAAAAAACGCGTCTTATAGCACCACAATTTAACGCTATGGATCAATTCTTGTCGTCAGGCTGTCGACATTTCGTTGCTTTGTGCTTTTTTCACAGTGTTTTGTACCCATTCCACGTGTGCCTAGTCCGTAGCCTTCAGTCCACATTTTATACACAGTCCGTGTCCGCAGTCCTCGTTTTATACTAACCGTTTTCGAAACGAAAGACGTCTTTAAACTCGAAACTTGGAAATTGATTCATTTCGAGGTCATCTTCAACCTCCTATAGATAAAAATTCAAATCACATCAGTGCGATTTTGAATTTAGAATTTGATGACATCACTGTGAAAATCATCTATTCTCGTAGGTCACTTTGAAAGTATTTTTAGGTTCGAATATTTGTGTCAATTCGACAGCTTTGCTCCGTGACCTGTCAAAATTCCGGCGTGCTCAGTTGCACACCGTGCGCTTCAGGGTGCGTTTCTTTGGGATGATCCGAAAAACAATCACTTGGATCACGATGAATCAAAGGAACCGATGAATCCACTCTGGGAAAGGATCTTGGATCAGTACTAGTGATCCTTTTTAGGGTCATACCAAAGGGACGCACCCTCAGTGGGAATTTTCCTTGCATTTTCAAAAAAAATTGTAAGAACATTTTTGAAAGCCCTTTCGGTTCCCCGACTCGATCATCCTTTTAAATAATGAACCGTTCCTAACTTGACAAACGAAAATGCTAAAAAATGGTGTCCAGTGCGCACACGTGTGCCACAGCTGACAATGTCCCTTTTAACTGTAACACTTGCAACTAAAGATGATCGAAGATCGGTCGAAACATGTCTTGTTTAAATAACGTTGAAATAAATAATCTCTTTTGTTTTACAGTAATATCATGTGAGGGAATATTGAAAAGAAACAGTAAAGCAACTGACGGAATATATGCGATATCGACGGGTTCCTCTACATTTCAGGTAAGCGATTTTTATCACAAAGTATAAAGCCTGGAAGAAGATTGAACCGCGATACATATTTCCTTTCCATAATCCGTTGGAATAAACCTGGAACCCAGGATAGGTTTGGTAGTACAAAATTAATGCTGTACTATGGTAAAATTGGTAATTACTGGGTTAAAACAGGGTACCTTCCACCAGGGTAGCAAACACTCCAGCGTGTTTATAATTACTAACAATCTCGAACAAGCTTTATTTCGAACCGGTCAGTGTAAAACGCAGACTGCAGACTGCAGACCGGGGGTAAAATGCAGACGGAGGTATGTTAAATTTAACTTTTGAAAAAGCCCAAATGCATTAGAAATGCTAACAGTTAAGCCTAAATATTGTTTCAGGCCTAATTAGGCCTAAGGCTAGCATTTCTAAGGGTTTTGGGCTTTTTCAACAGTTACGTTATAACCTCAGTCTGTTGGGGACAATTTGCATAGAGAATTTTTGACGCGTAGTTTGTAGAACACAATGCTTTACTGATGCCGGTCATCTCATGATTGTTTACAACCTTTAAGTACAGACGATTCCACCATTTGTGACATTTGTTTTGTTTCGGATCATTTTACGTCATCTACGCCTACGGTAAAAACTGAACAACACAAAACCTAATTTAACAACTTAATGGGTAAAAGAAAATTGCAAACCTGATACTTACATATTCTGTGCATTAAAACGGTAGGGAAAGTGCAAAACTTCCACAAACGAGCGTACCATTCACGGTCCCACGAAACTGCTTAAACCTAAACCATGTGCAACCGTGAGCACGTGACCTAATCAATATCAATTTGCAATTCGTTCATTCGGCCGCTAGTCGGCCCAAACAAGTCTGAATTTTACCCCTGGTCTGCAGTCTGCAGTCTGAAGCCTGCGTTTAACACTGACCGATTTGGAACTGTTAACTGCCTTGGTGGCGAGAGAAAGCACTGTAAACGGAATATACAAAATTGTTAAATGCTGAGCTGCACTAAAACGCGTACAGAAAAGAACTGCTGGGGGCGAAAATATTTGGGTAAACATTTGCTGTAAACGAAACGAAATTGAAACAAGAATGAATACATTAACCTTAACTACTGGTACAGCTGAAATGAAACGAATAAACTATACCATACTTCTTCACCAATACAATGGAAGCACATTCTGCACAAACGACGAACTAACGAAGACACTGTTCAAGCACAAAAATGAAGTACAACGAAGCTTGCCAACGAGCGCTGAGTTATCTGAAAACAGGCGTTCAGTTAATTCTTTACAATTCGTTTTCACCATACTTAATGTTACGAAATGGAGATAACGTTAAGGCAGATTGGAGGATATAAACTGCAGGTTGCAGGTTGCAGGTGAGAGTTGCAAGCCATTCTTTCACCACAGCTGAAACAACCCAAACTTTTAATAATGTTAGCATCATCAGTTAAGCCTAAAAATTAATATTTAAGCCTAATATTAGCATTTTTGAAAAGGTTTGGGCTGTTTCAGTTAGGTGCAACCTGCAACCTGCACTTTACATGTACACCCTCCGTTTCATGTAAGCGACGTCTAACAAGTTATCTTTTTTTTTTTTTTTTTTTTGAATCACAAAGTATAAAGCCAGGAGTCAGATTGAACCACGATCTAACCCAGGATAAGTTTGGTAGTACAAACTTTTTAATGCTGTACTGAGGTAAAATTGGCAATTACCTGGTTAAAACAGTGTAACTTCCACCAGGGTAGCAAACACTCCAGCATGTTCATACTAAATTACTCATTCTCATTCCCAGAGCTGCGATCCTTTTTGCCACCGTCTCACACTTATGTCCAGGTTTGCACGCAAATGCGAAAATTGCAATTTTTGCGAAAAATCGCAAAAATCGTAAATTGTGCAAAGAAGAAGACAAATCCCCAACTAGGACTCGCGATTTTGGCGAAAATTGCGATTTTTGCGATTTTTCGCAAAAATCGTTAAAATCGCGACTCTTCTCGGGGACTTGTGTTCTCTACCATTTCAGTGTTGTGCGCTGTTTGCGATTTTAACGATTTTTGCGAAAATTGCGAATTTAGCGAAAAATTGCAAAAATCGTAGAACACCGAAAAGCTAGAGAAGACAAGTCCCCCAAACGCGTTGCGATTTTTGCGAAAATTGCGAAAATTGCGAAAAATCGCAAAAATCGCAGAACACCGAAAAGCTAGAGAAGACAAGTCCCCCAAACGCGTTGCGATTTTTGCGATTTTAACGATTTTTACGAAAATTGCGAAAAATCGCAAAAATCGCAAAACACCGAAAAGCTAGAGAAGACAAGTTCCCCAAGCGCGTTGCGATTTTTGCGATTTTAACGATTTTTGCGAAAATTGCGAAAAATCGCAAAAATCGCAAACCTCTCAAAAACAAGAGAAGACAAGTCCCCCAAACGCGTTGCGATTTTTTCGAAAATTGCGAAAAATCGCAAACCTTTCAAAAACAAGAGAAGACA
>BLFO01001879.1:365008-370008 GCA_014634245.1 Montipora cactus
GCAGTTATTGCTCAGCAGTTTGGTAAGACATATGAGATATGCTTATGTATTTTCTTTTTTAGAAGCGTATTGTTACATAACAGACTGACAAGTTGCCTCTTTTAATACCTTTTTCTTAGTTGTATTGTGACATGACAACTTCTGGCCAAGCTTGGACTCTCACTGCTCGATTTTCCAACAGCGACTCCAAAAACTGGATGATTGATAGTGGAAAATGGTGGTATGACAAGAATCTTGAGTTTGGAGAAACAGCTAATCCATCTGGCAACACTGACATGATATCGCAAGCATTTTGGTTGGTCAGCGGTCAGGAGTTCAAGATCACGCGCAGTGATGACCCTCAACATACCGCTCTGTTGCAGACCACAGGTGACTGTCTGGGTGGACAGCCATTCCGGACGAAAATGACCAGTTATGGTGACTTCAGAAATGGTACAGTGTGGGCATCCGATCGTTGCTTGGGAAATTGCAGAATTCAATATGGTGGCCAGTACGACAAAACGGATGGTTTCCAACAAGCTACATGCAATGGTCATATTCAAAGTGCGAATGAAATCGGCTTCTGGTGCGACTGGAACGGCGGTGATGGAGCTGTGCTGATGATTGGTGGAGGGGGCAAGACTTGCAATCGAGCAGATCACGGAATTGGAATAACAGAGGCTGATCACGCTTCCTTCGTTAAAACCTTTCCTAAACACGACTTTGGCAACGAAGCTAATCACGCTCCGGCGAAGAGCTACTCTTTGAACCTCTGGTTACATTAAATATCCAACATAAAGATCATTTTAAAACATCCGTAACCTACATTTTTTGTTTATTGATCTTTTTGCAGATACGGTAGATAAGTAGTCGCGCCTCGTTAAAAGTGGTACATAAGCAAGCCGTTTACTAGATGAGTCTATGCGAATGAAAAAATAATAAAATTAAAATTGTCTTGTCATAACTTTAGAAATTATTTCTTAGAAGAGGATTAGGCAAATCGCTAAAAGATTATTAAGTTACGATTTAAGAGTGGTTATTCAATCCGCTGCCTAACCACAACAAGCCCTTACAGTGCGATGTGATGAACCAATCAAAATCACGGTCAATTTCATAGAAGTCTCTAGAAGCGTGAAAATTTGCACGGGTGCATATGGTAAGTGGTTTTGTCTCTCATTGGAAAAGTGGCGGGAAATTTTGTAGCTAACATAGATGTCGCGAACTGTCATTTCGACAGTAAAAGAATAACTGTTCAATTTAATGTTGGTCACGCAAAGGTAATCATTACTGGTACCCTTACTGCCAGCTCTTAGTGATATGTACCATATGGGTAAATAGATGGGAAAAACTACAGCTGTGAGTTGACATGAAACTGTTGGGTGCTTGGAAAAGCAAATTTTAGCCAAACTTCGATAATAACAAGAGGAGATTAGGAAAGTGAACCGATACCCATGTCCCATCATAGTTTTTTAAATCTATTTTTAGTTTCTCAAAGCTATTTTCATTTCTCGTTCCCAATGCCATGAATATTTAAAATTCCATCACGACATTACAGCTGGCCAATCAGGTGCCTTTAAAAATAGCTGCGTGGCTAAAATTAGATTTTAGGAAGACGCCCATGCATGGGTAGTCTGTTCTCTTACCTCATCCTCTCTTGATGATGATTTCAAAATATCAGTTCCTTTTTCTTTCCAAATAGAGATTGCACGCTAAAATTTACGAAAAATGATGGGACGGTTCCCGTCCGGTTTCCATTCGTTTCCTGAGAGTTTTTACATGTTTCACTGAAACGCACAGCAGAGGACTGGAACTAACTGCGCATACGCCTTCTGATTGAAGTGATGTGAGGTTTCCATTGTAAAAAAATTACTTCAAAGAACCATCCATGCAACCTTTTAGTAGCGCACTTGACTAAAAAGCTTTCTTAGCAACCATTGTCTTTCTGTAGTTAAGAGCGGCACTTGAGATTGTACCTAGGTTTCCGTCATTAATGAGCGTTAGTATAATTACATAGGTGATTATTGAAAATTCTCCTCGCGATTGGTTTCCCTTGAGATGATTATTACACGATAATAACATTAGCAACATTAGCGGTTTTTCAAAATGGCCGCAAGCCGTTTTGTCGAGGTGACAGACGAAGAAATTAATTGTTTTAAAGAAAGTGCATGTTTTTAAAACAATAATCTATGTTATTATGCTTATTATGGTAAGACAATTATTCACCTCGCCTTTGGCGAATAATTGCCTGATAAATGTTCAGTCTCCGATATTCCAGCATTTGGATGTAACAACAATATGAAACTGAATCCATGCAAATGTAAAGAGATGTTTCTTGGCCTTCTAAAGTATGATAGTTGTCAGTGGCAGCCTCTTGCCGAGGTTGGTACTCTTATTTAAACTGCCAAGTAGTTCAAGCTACTCAAGCTACTCAGTGTGTTTATCTCCAATGGTTTGACATGAGGTGCCCGCTGGGACTACATCACTGAGAGGGCTAACAAGCGTCTCTGTAACGTGACACAACTTAAAAAGTGCGGCGTCAAGCCCACCCACTTAACAGTGGCTTACTGCTTCTTGATCAGATCGATCTTGGAGTGCGCCTCGTTCTTTTTTTTCTTTTCTTTTTTTTTTCTTTTCAAACCTCCGCCTACCTATCGAATGATCTCGAGAGCATCCAGAGGCAAGCGCTTGTATTGTATAGCCTTATACGTTTTACGCTGACGCTGTTTCAGGTTAAAGTTATTTCTTTGAATTCGGTACTGGTTGTAATATCACTGTAACAGCTTTTATAGATGAAGGATTTCTCTTATCATTAATTTAGTGTGAACAAGAGAGGATGAGGCTCCTCTCTTAGTGTGAGACAGGTGTCTAGATCTGGGAAAAGGCGTTTGCCGGTATTCCAAACAACTTAGTTTTTGGTTGAGAATGGGTAAATTGGTTTCATGCACTTACTCACTTAAGAGAAGCGGTTCCTTTGGTCACGTTGGCGAGCAAAGATTCCTTATGTGTAGATTGAATTTAAATTTGTCAACACCACAAGTTATTGTAACTAACGGTACAATTGGTATAATTATTCTGTCTGCTTCTCGGTAGTAAATTAAATCAGTAATGTAGCAGTTATTGTAACCTGCTATTGTTTGGTATAGAAATTTAGAAGAAGGATCATGCTAATGTCGCACTGAGTGGGCGTATTTGGATTGCTAATTGTTACACTGATCGGATATGAATCTGACACAAGCTTGACTGGTTTGTGCCAAATAACATAACTAAAACTGCTGTAGCTGTACTAGAGAGTTAGCTTTTGCATTGTAGCACAGTCCTAGAATAAAGAAGAGCTTACCGAAGGAGTGTTGGTGTCAAATATTAGTTTCTAGATTTGTTCACCCGAGCAGTTCCTCTAATATAACAAAGGGCCGGGATATATATATGTTAAATCCAACACAACTTGCTAAAAAAATCCCAGCTGGCCAGAAGGAATATCAGATGGCTATTTTCAAAGCGTTGAGAATTTGATTTTCGGGAAAAGCTAATACCAAGAGTTATCAGCCAAGAATGAGATTTTCGAATCCCAAATTGGTATCAGGTTTGTCCCAATCACCGTCAAAAAAAGTGTCTATTTTTAAACCACGTTTTGCGGGGAAATAAACAACATTAGATTAACATTTTCTCTTACCCCAACCCCAGTCCCTGAGGGAGCCTGCTCGCAACCTTATCATTGAAATGTGAATGCTACATTGTAATGCAAATACAGTACACAAAGAATCTTAACCCCGGGAGATTTGAATTTGTTACAAAGTTTGGTCTCTTGTTTAATTTCCCGCAAGTTGGTTTAAAAATAACGGCAGAATACCCTGCCACATCGAGGACAAGTCCTGAAAAAGCTTCACACACAGATACGCTCATACTCAATGGTCAAAGTCCATCTATTTTTTTTAGAGCTGGTAAGTATATTTCTGTGTGGATACGCGGATACGCAGTGGGCAAGCCCCTCTCTTTCTTTAGGGCTGGTAAGTATGTTTCTGAGTAGATACGAGGATACGCATTGGTTCAGACCACGAGCAACTGCAGTGCTTTCTTCTTCACTCGATCTCGTGAAAAGTGACTGTACTACTATTGTTATTGCGCATACGTTTTGTGCATCTCGGGATACTCGGATTTCCTATTGCTAATGCTTATTAATACAGGGATTTTTTTGCGCAATTCAAAACTATGCGGAGAAAGCAGAACTTCGCAAGTGATCTTGGTATCCAAAAAGAAAATTGGGGGTAACCACGGATTTTTTTAGAGATAATTGGGCTTTAATTTGGAAAAGAACGCCATACATTGCTTTGTATTTTAAAATATTGTTGATTAATTATCTTCGAAAAATGCGTGGTTACCCCCAATTTTTCTTTTGGATTTCAATAACACATGTTAAGATCTACTTTTTCCGCATATTCAGTAAACCGCGCAAAAATACCTTTGAATTACTAGGCACCGTCCTTAACAGAACCGTAAATTTTACAATAGTGCTTAGGCCTAATCACTGAAACGAGCGCTTAGGTTTAATCAGTAAACGAGGGCTTTCTTCTTCGCACGATCTCGTTAAACGTGTAGTTAACCGAACCGTAAAATGAAAGCTAACATTTCACAATAGTGCTTAGGCCTAATCACTGAAACGAGCGCTTAGGCTTAATCAGGAATCGAGTGCTATTTCGAGAAAACTGAGTGTAAGAAACCGAACTGTAAAACGACTCGATCATCGCGCTTTAAGAAGGAGAAATACATATCAACAAGTAGATTGATCGCGCTTTAAGATACATCATTGTTTTTCACTCGATCATTGTACTTTATGAACGAGAACTACATATAAATCAATGTCCTTCGCTCTTTTTGTTTGGCGCTTCAGAAAGAATAAACACTGGGAACCAGCAAAACGAGTGCGTATCCGCGTATCCACTAAGCTGGATGTTTCTGCAGCCTATTCGGGAATCCATCCAATTTTGGTAATGGCTTTGAGGTGGCAGGGTATTTTACAGTTAAGC
>BLFO01001879.1:377508-380034 GCA_014634245.1 Montipora cactus
CCCAAGCAAAACTGATTTGGCATTGCTGTACAAATATAAAATAAATTTCTTTCAGGTGAATTTCACACATTTTATTTTTCATTGACACTAACACTGAAATGCCTTCTTAGAAAATTGCACAACAATGGGCGTTTTTGACCTTTTTAATAAATGAGAATTTTGCCCTTTATATACGTAAATATGGCAGGTGGTGGACAAAACACTGACCCCCAGTCCATGGACTACCCTGATGGACTTTTATAATAGTACCCAAATGGACTACCCTAAAATGGACTAACTCTTAAAAATAACCATTTCAAATGAATACTATTATAAATTGAAAGAACTGAATTGATTACTCGCATTGCACTGACACCAGTTGCTTATTTTCATCCCCATGGCCACATGCAATTAAGTTACCTGAAGTAATCAGTCATCACAACAATTATCGAAAGCTGTTACCTTTCAATCAATTTTTGGTCACATTGGCAACCATTGACCCCTGGGAGTTCAGACTTCCTATAATATTTTACTCTGTCTGTTATTATGCCAGACAATTTTATTTGTCAGTGGGGTTTGGTTCAGAAGTCAATCGGTTAAGGCAAAATGGTCACTGATAATTAAGGCACTGACATTTTTAGTTTATAGTGTTTAATTTATTGTACATATTCCTCAGACTTGCAATGAATTGATGGCCGGACCAGTGTTATAATGCATTATTTCCAAGCTGATTCCCTTTAGGCTTATCTACACCTGCGTGTAACTATATGCATGTCATTCAATTCCTATGTATATTGTATATAATTATATAAATACCATCCTATTATTAAGGGAGAGTGGACCTTGATCTTCTTTATAGGCATATGATGATAGAGTTAATCCCTCAGGCCATTAGTATTTAGTTAAACAGACATGTTGCGTTTCACCTTTTAAGTTTGGTTTCTAAGAAAGCATTTAAAGTCGTGATGAGTAGCACAATCATGATGTACATTTGCGTAACATAGTGAAATTTTACAAAATTTTTCATGCTGTCATAAAATTGGATGAAAAGGAACCTGACAAAATCAAATAGCCTCTTAAGCTGATATCTTAATGTAAAATGAATTTTTTTTGTACTGATGGATCAAAAATAAGCAATTTTAAATTTACCCATGACCCCTTGCAGGCATGGTAATTTCCTCATTTTGCCTAGATTACCCTAAAAAATTTTGTTAAATAACCCGAAATATTCTCATTTTTAACTTTTGACATTACAGAAATGCTAATTTCAGAGTTGATTATATGCTTCGCTTGATTCGCAATTGAGAAATTCCCGCGAAATTTCCCACATGGATTGCAAAAACTGGGCAAAATGGGCTGAAGTCCGGAAAAAACCGGTTTAACTGGATAAACACAAGTCAAGGCCTGGTAGCAAAGCTTGCTCTGAGGGAACATTTCGAAACGTAATGGCGGATGTTTTGGTTCTTTCACGCTCTAAATTTGCTTTGTCAACCTCTGAACGTCAAGAAGTGTTTCAGACTCACAAAGAGGTCTCGTTCTTTCACAATTTGAATTGTTTCTTTCTGAGCTTTGGCGTGTAATTTGTACAAGAGATGAGCATTCTGTTTTTCTTTGGGTTTTGTAATGTGAGCTCGGACAAGCAAGTATAATGCTCGAATCTTTTAAATCAGTCTTTTTTTGCTGTTGAGATGTTGAAGTTGAAAATAGAAACAACAGGAGCGTAAAATGTAGAAATATGTAAACACAAACTTAAGATTATGATCTGCAAGATCGAAGATCCATACATTTGTACTAAATCCACTCGTTTTAAAAACATTGCATGTCGATATGCCATTCTAGATTGATGTCCTATTGATGTCCTATTTTATTGGAATTTTGAAACCTCAAATTGGAAATTCTTGAGTCAGACACAAGCAGCTATCGGAATCGGATAATGCTGATAGTGACATTGGAAACCAAATTTCCGTTAATGTGGAGATTCTTGCTTAATAGCTGACTTTCTGTTGCCATGGTGTTGTTGCAGACCCAAGCCAGTTAATTCAAAAGGGCAGGGACGACAATCACCACCAGGAAATAAAGACTCCAGACTGGGTAAGAAATCAGATGGATCAGCAATCTCGCCGCAGAAAAGTAATGGGCTGCTGCAGGTCACGTTAACTGCAAGGCGCAGCAGACAGAAACACAGTGAAATGATGAGAGTGATTGAGGTGGGGTCATTAATTCACATGGTTTTCGCTGACCAATTTTATAGGTCTCAGTGAGAGTAATACGTTGTGATTAGAATTTTGCTGTGGTTTAACTAAATTTTTCAAAGGAGTTCAATTTTGATTTTTCTGTCCAATATTTAAGTTGGCTTACTACAGTTTTTTGGGGGAAAAGATAAAGATATTGAAATCTGTGAAATGAAAGCAACATGATGTGCCCTCTGAAGTGTTAGTCACTGCAATTTAAGTAAAATGTAATTTTAATACCCAACAAATAAAATGCAAATCAGGGGAAATGCTACATGTAAATATATTGACTAAGCTCCTGGAGGGTGGGGGGGGG
>BLFO01001879.1:395634-398134 GCA_014634245.1 Montipora cactus
CAATACCTTTGTAAAATTGATTAGCATTTCCCTTGTAAGCGGCATGCGGTATCCTCAAATCAACATTGATTTTCACGCGAAGATGATTATAAATCAGGAACCTTCAACTCCAGTTCTAGGTCCATGTAACGGCATTTTCACAGATCCAGTTATTTTTGGACGGGTACTTAAAAAAGATTTTGCTTGCACGAGTGACAATTCTCAATCCCATGGGCAATGATTTCTCATGGAAGAGTTGTGATCAGCTGAAAGATCAATCTAAAAATAACTTGGTCTGTTCGTTCCGAGTCATGGGCTCCTTATACAAACACTTTCTGACCGTTTCCCCACACAATCCCGCAAACAACCTCGTTCCCTCGTTCCTTTGATGTCCCCACGGCGGAGGGAGCGACTCAGAGGGGTGGAGGTGAAAGAATATGGGAACGAGGTTGGCCCACAAAAGCTACACTCGCGTGTACCAATCGCCTTACTTATTCTTTCTTGCTACCACGCAGAGGGACGGAAAATGACAGACATAAATCGCAGGCTCCAACACAATTCAACCAATCAAAAGCAGGCGAAACAAGCTGCTGAATACCTGGAGCTTGATCGACAAGGGAAAGAAATTGAAGAAAAGGAACAGGTAAGAGCAAGAAAAAATTGTTCTTTCTTGATTTGAAAGAATTTGCTCTGTACAGATCGTTAACTGTCTGTTTTTTCACCTTTATAGTAATTTCGTGGCCTAGAATACATTAGACGCTGAGGTTTACACACGTAGAATAAATAGAGCAACAGGCTTATCCTTGTTTACAAAATTTGCCTCATTATCCGAATTTCATAGTATTCAAATTAATCCTCCAAGATATTAGCGCTGATTATTAAAAATGTTCGCGTAATCAGCTGTTTGTTAAAAATGAAGCCCTTTATACCAGATAATCTTTGAGCAGTTTTCGCTTAAACTGACTCGACATTTGACGAACAATGTGTGGACTCATTAGCACTTTGTCGAGCGAAAAGTGAAGAATGTTGTCTTCATTACTTATCGACCATTTGTTCTTTGTAAAAATGGCTTCAAGCACATAACAGTGAAATGCTGGTGTTGCCCAACTGCAAAATAGGGGGCTGGGTAATTTAATTATATACCTTAGCCATTTCCATGAAGAAATCTAATCTGTTTTCTTTCTTTCTTTCTTTCTTTCTTTCTTTCTTTCTTTGTCTTGTAGTTTGCTGAAGCGCGAAGAAAACACCAGATGGATCAACTGACTAAAGACAGAAAACAGCAGTATTCCTCACAGATGTTACAATGGAAAAAGAGATTTCTTGAGAAGCAGAACGAAGCCACTCGACGAGCGCACGAAGACAGCGTGAAACATCTCCAGGTGAGAATGTCCACTTTCAGGGTTCAGTTCTCCTTCTCTATACTTTCTTTTTTCTTTTAAGGAGTTGCTCAAGGAAGTGGTGTGGTCTAGTGGTTACGACGTTAGGTTTGCATGCACTTGCCTCGGGTTCAAATCCCATTCTAACCTCTGGTTTGGATTCTTTCCTGTTGTCCGGTGGATTCAATTCAACCACGCTTTGCAAACAGGCCAACTGGTTGCCTGACCTGCCAGTTGGGGTTCTGTCAAAATTTCAGACACCATTTGTTCAAACGATGCATGGATAGAGCTATCCGCCGGATAAATCACTGTCCAGTAGATAAATAATAGCGAAACCAATTGCGCTATCCAATGGATAGTGATTTATCCGGTGGATAGCGTTATCCACCTTTTGAACAACTGGGCTAACGCTAGAAACGTGAGCTTGCAAATTTCTTTACGGTATCAACTCAGTTGATAAACCCATTTTTGTGTTTCACTTTCCCACCGAAGCAGCGCAGCACTGACCACAGATTCTTTAGAAACTCAACTCCCTTTATCCATTTAATTATCTTTATCTTTGTACGTGTGCAGAGATGGCGCAGTGGTGAGAGTACTCGCCTCCCACCAATGTGGCCCGGGTTCGATTCCCAGATCCCGGCGTCATATGTGGGTTGAGTTTGTTGGTTCTCTACTCTGCACCGAGAGGTTTTCTCCGGGTACTCCGGTTTCCCCTCTCCTCAAAAACCAACCTTTGACTTGATTTGCTTTCATCGTTAATTTCAGTTTACAGTGTCCCCAATTAGTGCTCCAGCGCTAGAACGACTAAACACTTGAATAAAATTCCTTTCCTTTCCTTTCGTTTCCTTTCCGTATGAGTCATCCCGGATGTCCTAATAGTTCACTTGCTTCTGCAGAAAGTTGTTAACAAGATGGAAGAGACAGAGCATGCGCTATACAGTCGGGTGCGTGCAGCTGAAATGCAGCGCCGAAAACAGGAGCAAGATGTTCAAAAGGTGTTTAATGAACTGGAATCACTTACCAAGGAGAACGAAAAACGGATGAAGGTAATCAACCAACTTTTTAAAGGGGCTATGTCACGTTATTTTAGGGTGTTTGGGGGAAATCTTTAGTTAATCACAAATATGGTAATCTCAAAAAGGGTA
>BLFO01001879.1:403134-405634 GCA_014634245.1 Montipora cactus
CCTAAAAAGGTGTCACCTTGTTTAATTAGCTCCTATTTATTAAGGACGGTGCCTACTATTGTTATTGTGCATACGTTCTGTGCATCTCGAGATACTTGGATTTCCTATCGATGATGCTTACTAATACAGGGGTGTTTTTGCGCGACTTAAAATTATGCAGAGAAAGTAGATCTTAGTAAGTACTATTAGTATCTAAAAAAGAAAATTAGGGGTAACCGTGTATTTTTCAGAGATAATTAAGCTTCAATTTGAGAAAGAACGTCATACATGGCGTTGTATTTTAAAGCTTTTTACAAATATAATTCATGAATTAACTTTGAAAAATGCCTGGTTACCCCCAATTTTCTTTTTCGATTTCGATAACACTTGTTAAGATCTACATTTCCCGCATAATCGTAAACCGGGGGAAAAAATGCCTTTGAATTAGTAGGCACCGTCCTTAAAGATGGCTTTTCTTGGATGCGAAAAAGTGGTTATTGTTTGCACACCAAATAATATGAGTGCGAGCTATTATAATGAAATAGCCTATTTCTTTATTTTTACCCAATAGGAACATGATCGCCTCGTCAAGATTGGCCAGAGAACAGACAATTTGGATCAAGAGGTTCATTCTTGACGCTTGCCTGAGTGTTAAGTCACAAATATGTTTTCAGAAAAATAGAGTAGGTACATACTTGTTTCGTGAAAAGTGCACGAGTTTGCTTTTATTAAAGGTCAAAGAACAAGCCTAGCGAACGAGATCGCGATGTGAAAACAAACTCGTGCGTATATATAACTCATATATGGACACTTGGGTTAACCATTCATTGACTCAGTGTTAGAAACAATTCTTAAAATTCCATAAATAGTGAGTACATGTCCGGTATGTAAAGGTGTTTGCACAATACTTTCTTTTACATCTGCATTACAGTACAAATGAGTTGTATTTTGTAGCTTTAAATGCATAAATCAGGTGTAAACACCTCTTTGACAGGTCCGTAGACACGTTAGTTTATTCTTTGCAGAAATTGTGCGGAGACTGGTGAGATTGTTATGGGATATCAGATAGTACGTGCGGTACGGTTGGTCAATTTTACCGTATTTTGCATTACTGCAGGCGGAAGTAGCGTCAACGGGATTAGAAATCACCGCTCTTTTAGTAGCCTTTGTTTTGTTTTGTTTTTTTTGGGGTCGAGGGTTCGAATGAGCCTTCCAAGTATTTTTCAAAAAATAGACCCGAATGCATAAATGGCGGCCAAAAAAATATTCTTTTGTTTATGTGCTAATTAGACTCACTAGCCTCGTCTGCATGTACAAAATGCAAAAGAAATGTTGCTTGAAAGCGAGGCAAGTGAGTCTAACTAGCACACAAACAAAAGAATACATTTTTGGTCTCCATTTATGCATTCGGTCTATAGCTTGCTGTAAAGCGGCGTTTACACCATTCTCGTCACCAGAGCCTCGGGTCGACCCAAGGCTCTGCGAAACTCTATTTAGGAGAACATGCGCCGTAGGGTTTTTATAGCCAAAAATTGGCTATTTGAACCTTACTACGCCTGCTCACTCCTCGTGCTAACATGAATACACCAATTAGAGACGATTTTTATTGTTCTTCACGAAACCAATGAGAAGACACTTTGTTTCAGGGTTCCCCAGAGCTCTTCTCTCCCTCAGTCAAGAGAAGAGCTCTGGGGTCGAGGTTGCGTTTACACAGCAGAGCAAAAGGGAACGGAATTGATTTAAAATGAAACGGTTCTGGTAATTTTGCAAAGAAACAGCGAGCATTTGTCTGTTTTGCGAACCGCGAACCGTACTTCGTTGGGTTTCTACTTTGGTTTGCTGTGTAAATGCGCCTTGAAATGACGCTTGATATGCAAATTTAAACATGATAAAAGTAAGTGACCGCAATTTAGTATAAGGTCTATGATATTTGATTTTACATTCATAACGCTCATTTCAAATGAGCCGACTGTAATTTCGGGGACTCCACCCCTAGCTCTTGAAACGTCAAACTTGCTTCAGTGGCGCACAATTTAAAATAATATATCAAGTTGCTATATAATCTAAAGTAGATCGAAAAATCGTTTTTACTCCAGTCTTGAATCGGCCAAGTTTTTTTCCCTAGATCCACTGTTGCAATCTTATCGGTCGCAATAGTTGCAAACAGTGAGATTTCTCAAAGCGCGGGAAAATGTGCCTGCCGCCATTGCCTTTGGCTCTGCTTTTCATTGGTTGTTTTTCAAAAAACAGTTGAGTGCGGAGATCGCAGTCACCAAGAGCGCACTAGTCCTATACAGTGTCATTGCCACGGCATTTTAAGAGACCGAGTTGTTTTTAGACGCGTTTTTAAATGAGGAATGACCATTCTCAATCGCAAGGTTCATAAGGCTTATGTTTTGCAAGAAAGGTTTGGTTTCGCAGAAAATCATACTGCGCATGGGCAGATTTAGCATCGCATTTACGACGAAAGTGAGAAATTTAGCTTATTTCTTGCCTGTTGAATTATGTACAGATATCGAAC
>BLFO01001879.1:419824-450074 GCA_014634245.1 Montipora cactus
CATCAACCTCGCTGCAGATGTGTGTGCCCTCATCTTTATTTGGGAAAACGTCGTTATCGCAGTATTTCTCATCAACTGTGAATAGAAAAACTCTCAGTTTACTAGAATTTTTTAAAGTATTCCAACTAATCGGTAGTCTTCATTCATCGCAAATAAGAGAGAACCCTTGGTGTGACCCCTAAGTTGCCTTTAACTCTAGGGAAAGAAGGAAAGATAGTCCTTCAATTAATAGCACTTATTGAAAACTTGATCCACTAATTAGGTATCAGAACAGTCAGAACAAACCTGAGCTGCAACCGAGCACAGAGTCTCCATGGATACATGACGTCACTTGATCAGCAGTGGCGTGAGACAACGATGACAAGAAACACGTGGCAAGTGTAATGAGTATGCGCACTTGAGCTTCAGTTATCTTCATTGACAGTTCTTTCATGTTAATTTGTGCAAAGAGCCTGTGAAAAGACAGCAAGGAGATATGCTATCCCCTGTTCACGATTAACATTCTTCGTGATAGAGCTTCGGTTTAAAAGGTAAAATGCCCGAGGCAATTTCAAAAACAAATCGCCGTACACAAGTTCACGGTTCTTTAAGTTTAGTACTTTAGGCAACTTTTAGAGGCGCCTTCTATATTTTTTTCGGAGTTTTAAAGAAAATCACCTAAAAAAGATTCGGGCTACGGTGTCATTAAAAAAGGCCAATATACCAATTGTTCGGCAACTGTGAAAAGACTTACAACTGAAAAATCAAAGACCTAGGCAACGCCAGTTTTATGTGTCATTGAACTCAAACGAATGTGTAATGCAGAGGAAGATAAGGATCATTTCCAATACGTTTTTATTTTCTATTTTATTTTTGTCTTATTCATATTTGACAAGCTGTAATAACATTTGCTTCCTTTCTGTCGCTACCCACCTCGACTAGCCAATGATTTCTGCGGGCAGCGGCCATTTTTGTTCTCCTTTGTCACTTTCTTATTAAAATTGAATTGAATAAAAATTGCATTAAGTTGTTCTTTTCGGGCCGTTTTATTCAAACTAATATTTAAAAGATGAGCTTGCTCACCGGATAATAATTTTCTAATTTTATACAAGACGCTAGAAATGAACTCAAAGTCTCTACAATCGCGGGAAAACAGCTGCAACACAGAATCACAAAGCGAATCAAAAGCGCAATGATATTTGCGACCAATAGAAAACACACCAGTGTGTTTTCCATGATGTAAGCCCACAAATTAAATATTATTATGAAAATAATGCATGTTTTCCGTTCACTTCTTTCCAGCAGGTGCTCGATATTAAGATTCATTTCAAAAGAATAAAGAGAGAGGCATGAATTTTAACCGACTGATGAAAAAGTTTCATTATTCGTTGCTTCACTTAGTCCTGACGATCACCTTGTTCTTGTCATATTCACGATTTAATGATCCTGTCTTGCTTAATATCCAAAAAAATTTCTCGTTGTATTTGTCGTGACAATAAGACAAGCAAATTCTAAATTTCAGAAATAGAAAGCAGAAACAAAGCAAATATTCAAAAACTAATTACACAACGTCCATGATTTTTAATTTTCCGAGTGGCATTTTGTAAATGATCTGTATTAGAATCTCTAAACTTTATGCCAGTCTTTATGCTGGCAGAGGAGGCCAATTTTCTGTTTTAAATCTTTCTTTTTCCTAGACTACGCCACTCTGGTTCTGTTATTTCAAAGTTTATTTGCAATTTCAGTTAGTCTAGTGACAGAAAAAAGTAAAGAGCTTCTTTTGAGTAAACATTACGTTTATTATAGTATAAGTACACTCATTCAAAAAGGCCTTACTGTTTTTTGGCCTTACTTGGATTACAATGCGTAATACATCAGCGTCATTTTCACACACTCACGAACAGTATTTTTCACGCCCCGATGATCGTTCTTTAATGATCGAGAACGACATGGAAGCACGCTTTGCGGTAAACGGTAAACGTCATAAAGACGTTTGGCAAAGAGACAAGCAAAATTATCGAAAAAAGCTCTCGCAAGAGAAAAAAAAAGCTATAATGAGGAAATTCGCAAGGGATTTGCATGCAGCCGCATGCTAAGTCGGTTGGGGTTCAAACTCCTGTTCCATCATCTAGACTGCTCTCTCTCTCTCTTCGGTAATTCTGAATTCAACTCGACTCTATATCACACCAAGCGAATACCCAAATGGTTGCATACCTCGTTCCTCCTTTCTGCTGGGTTTCTCAGCACACTCAGCCACTCACACAGAAATACTTAAATTGCTGCCGTTTATAGGGTAAGATACTTTTTTTTTTATAAGAAGCATCATGATCTGGCAATTTGCCATTAACCGTAAATGCCAATATATATTTCTCTATTCCTGCCTCTTGCATCGGTTGACAAGGTTCATAATACAATCATATGTAAATCATAGTTCTTGTTTGACAGGCCATTTTCAGCCGACAAACAATCCAACGAACGGCACTAGGTCATCTATAATAGCCGAAAAACGACAAAGAAAAAAGTCTTTTCGAAAGAGGCCTCGTCTGTCCAAATTCAAATTGGTTTTCGAGGGCTCGCAAAATACCAGCTATACAGCCATAAAACGAAGATTGTGTGATCGACAAGAAATATAGATGAAGATGATATGACGACTGATAAAGCAACAATTCTACGTCATGTTAGAGTTCGTTGAAGAAAGACTGATCGAGGATTAGCTATCACTGCGGGAAGCTCTTTTAGAGTTTGACGTCTTAAAAACAAAACCACCTTACCTTACTTTCAAATCATGAATCGTAATGTGGTGTCCTTGAACCAGTTAGGCCTTCCTCAGGATGGTGTGCCCGTCTTACCATTCAATGGTCTTGTGTCCGCTTTTTCTCGTCTCTCTATTTAATGTTAAACGGCAGATGCTAGCGACCTATGCTGTCACATTTAAATAGACTTCACACCATCTCATTTATTTATTCTAAAAAGCACTAAAACGTGGCAGATATTACAGGAAGAAAATGTCCATTAATTCAGGAAGTGCACTGTTTTGAGTTTAATTGAGTTTTGGTGATGTGCGCTTTGCTTGAGGCGTAATTGGGAACTTGCAGTGAATGTACTATCAAGAAATTTAAGAAAGAAAGAAAAAAATGGAAAAAAAAAATTGGATGGCAAGACCATGATATAGAGTTGTAATTTATTTGGTAATTGATCAGCCACTGGATTACTGATAGGACGAAACTCTTCCTTTGAAAGCCTTTCTTTAAAGACATACACATGTGACAAGATTGCCATTTTACTGAAAACCAAATGCTTCAGAAAATTTGACACCCAAAGAAAAAAGAAATGAATTTCATCACTTTACAAATTTGTATATTTTTTTTCTGGGCTTTCATTTAAATACGCACGAGTTTTCGCCGTCTTGTGTATAATGAACACTTAAAACCGGCAGGCCGCATGGAGTCTGAAATTGAGTCAGATGGAGCCCTCTATTTTTGACGTGTGACTGCGACTAGACTGCAAAACAGTCGTTTTCTTCCATTTTCGGAAGGCGCGAAGCGCCGTAAGCGTGACCCTCGCGTGTTCCAGACCTTTCGTTTGAATATTATTTTACCGTGTCGCTTGCGTTCGCAAAAAATACGACTGTTTTGCAGTCTAGACTGCGACGTACATACATAAAATTTCTGAATGGCGTTCCTTCGCCAACATTTCACAACGCGATTCACATGGAATAATTGTTGACACCCACTATCACCACTGAAATGTTTATTTTTGTATGTAACGTACGTTTACAGTTAGTTAAGTTGGTTAGCTACAATCCTAGCCAAAAATCCTTGAAACACCCCTTTTTCCCTGGACAGTGTTGAGATGACATTGTACTGTTTGACTGGCAACAACAACATTGAAAAGGGGAGGGGGATGAAAACGGTGCGAGAGTGTTCAAAGTGTTTCAAGGTTTTTGTCGAAGATTGTAGGTAGGTAGTTAGTCAATGAAATGAAATGTGTATATTTTAAATGCGAGTTATAGACTAATGGGAGAAGTGGTCCTCGCGCTAAGCTGGACAATTTAAGCAATTTAAGCAACTGTCGCTTTTTTTCATGGAAACCTGAAAATTTCTGATGGCTCCAATGGGATTCGAACCCATGACCTCTGTGATGCCGGTGCAATGCTCCATCAACCGCGCACCGGTGGCTCAGTTGGTTGAGCACCGGGCTGTCACGTGGGAGGTCGTGAGCTCAACCCCGGCCGGACCAACACTCAGGGTCTTTAAATAACTGAGGAGAAAGTGCTGCCTTTGTAATTACATCTGCAAATGGTTAGACTCTCTAGTCTTCTCAGATAAGGACGATAAACCGTAGGCCCGTCTCACAACCCTTCAATAGGGACCTTAAGATCTACGACGGCGACGTCGACGAAAACGTCACCTCAAAATAGAACTTTGTTCTAGTAAACGTCTTTCGCGATTATTCCATGTCGTTCTCGTCGTACAATGTGGGCAAAGTATCCTAAAACTAAATTGGTACGAGCGGTTTCAGACTGAAAATAGAGAACGAAAGATTCCCTGTTGCATGCTCACGTTGTCGTCAAAACCTAAAATTTAGTGATTTCACGTCGTCGTCACGCAGAGAACCGCAAAAATATGAGCTAAAATCCGTGCTGCACGTGCAGCACGATTATTTATGCTCTTTTAACCAATGATATCGTTGTTTTGTGGCGTTTTCGTCGACGTCGTCGTCGTAGATCTTAAACTCCCTAATGTTCATAATCCTGTGGGACGTAAAAGAACCCACACACTTGTCGCGGAGAGGTTAGGGCATGTAGTTCCCGGTGTTGTGGTCTATCTTCTGTGGTGTACCATGGTTGGGAGGGTAAATGCTCGGAGATATTAGCTACACCAAGCTACTCTAAAATCCGAGGGTAAAGAAAGATATATGATATGATGATATGATATGATCAACTGAGTTATGAAGCCACACAGTTGGGAACAGGTCAACAAATGAGCCCAACAAATTCACCTGCTCTCAACTTTGTGGCTACAGCGCGGTTGGTAAAGCATTCCACGGGCATCGGTTCGGGCATCGTAGATCCCGTTGCAGCCAGCAACAAATGAAAAAGGTGAATTCTCAATCCGAAGGTTCTAAAAACAATAGAATGTATATGGGACGATTTCGGAGAATAAATAAAGTGGAAAAGTTTGTAGAGGTGATAAATGTTTTAAGTTGTTTAATTAAGGGCGCGTTCGATTGACCCAATTCCGGAATAAGAATACGTGGAGTGATGTATTCCATGTATTCCTTTTCCGGAATACGGTCAATCGAACGCACCCTAAGTTACCTTGTTAGTTAGTTACTCATTATCGTCACCAGAGCCTCGGATCGACCCAAGGCTCTGGGAAACTCTATGTAGGAGAACATATATGGCCAAAAATTGGCTATTTGAACCTTACGGCGCCTGCTCAATCCTCGTGCTAACATGAATGCACCAAGTAGAGACGCTTTTGATTGTTCTTCAAGAAAACCAATAAGAAGACACTTTGTTTTAGGGTTCCCTAGAGCTCTTCTCTCCCTCAGTCAAGAGACGAGCTCTGGGTTCGAGATTGGTTAATTACTTAGTTAAGAGAGTTAGCTTGTTAGTAACGTTTGTTGATTAGTTGGCCAGTTTTAGTTAAATTAGTTAGTTGGCAAGGATTATTTTACCAAAATCAACTAAATATTATCATTCAAGTTGTTTTGTGCCGTTGCCGTATCCTAGTCAGTTTCATGGGAACGTTCAAACGAACATACTCTCAAACCAGATTCTTTTATTTTTTACGTACTTATTCCAAACTGGGAAAAAATGAGGACTCGCCGAATTTGTTTCGGAGGAGAGGACATCGGAAAACAACGCTGAACATCATAGATATGGGCGCGCCATCTGTAGAAAAATAACCGTTCGACTATCATATGTGAAAACGAAACGAGTTAGTTTCCAAAAGTAAGGTAATATGTCGAAATGGGTTTCGAAAAGTAATGTGATACTTTCGAAAGGAAATGTGATTCTTTCGAAAGCCGGTTGCCACGGCTGTAGCATGTAACTTGAACCGTTAAAGATATACTCGCCATGGATATTCCGTCCCAGAGTCTGCTGCTATATGGAATAGAGGCTCGAACTTGAAAATCATTGCTTTCACTAAGAATGGTTATGTATGTTATATATGATCCCACACAACAGGTTAGAGGGTAAAGCTAGCGGTAGCCAGCTGCATTCCCCTTAGTTTTGTTTTTAAGATGAATTTTAAGAGAAACGAAGTCAATTGACAATAGTCCATTTTACAGTTGTGTGCTTGTCATTTGTGGGTTCCAATGTTTCCGTGAGGAATGAATCAACGATGAAGTGGTATATGATCCATTTCATATATCATTTCATCGTTAAATGTAGAGTTAGGTGATGTAATTAATTATTTATACTCAACCAGATACTGCATATGAATTCGTCATCAACAGCTTCAAGAAATAGCTCAGGGGCAAAATCCTGTCATGACTTTGTGCCACGGAGAAAACGGACAGATAAAAAAAAAAGGTTTCATCACAGTTAAAATAAACCATGAGCAGACCAGTGAACAAATTACGGTGCCATAAGCATGCTTGTCACGCGAACAAATATGTCGTCAGATGCCGAGGCGATGCCAGTCTTCGATTTAAAAATTACGCAAAACCGAACAAATGTCAAATGACAAACATCAAAATATAACGAAATACTTACCTACAAATTAAAAATAGAAACAAGACGAAAAAAACAAGCTTTAAACGAAACAAAACGTATCGAACACGGGCTATTAAACGACGTTAGTGACTTCGTGGCTCTGCAAAACGCTCATGTTTACATGCGGAAGCCATGGGAACTAACATTTTCAGAGCTGTATTATATCAGTCATGCGTTTCATATTACATGACTTTTCGACCTATGACGTTCCTTTTCGATGTACTACGAAAACCACCGAGCTGTGGAATGGGTGGGAATTTACATGTCTCTGCCCCGCCCACTTTCGCTTGCAAATAGTTCCAATTCTTAAGAGGTATTGGCAGAACTGAACGCATGTGGAAGACTCTGTAATCGAGGAAAAGCTCTCGGAGAAGACTTGAGAATAAAGATTATACAAGACACTATCGGAAAAGACGGAGACTTCACCACAGGTTTCTTCGTGGGAAGTTCTTCTGCGATTGCCAAAGAAAACAGAGATAAATTTTGAAAACGTGTTTTTCCATTGATGTGGTTGTTAAGCCCGTGGAAAAGGAATTTCATCAAAATGTTTAACGAAAGTAGGCGGGGCAGTAGCTCGGTGATTCGGGCCCATTCTACAGATCGGTGGTTTTTGTAGTAATTCGTTGTATTTGTCGAAACGTAATTTGAGGGGAATCTTTTGCCGTGTAGCCGCATCCTTAAGGGTAACATGAAACCTGAGCTGAACCAAACCCAAGCCATTCACCCTCCGGTAGGCCCCAAACCGAAGGTGTGTGTAAACCTCTTTGCCGTTTTCGTCCTAACAACGGCGCGAAGTGGCCAAATTTGAAAAGCATAGTTCAAATAAATGGACTGCTTATGAAACCCCGAATAGGTCAAAAGCTAGAAGAGTACCATCGCACTTCATGTTAACCTGGCCGTGACCATGCAATTTTTTTTGTCCTCAGTTCACAGCTTTTAATTTATATTTTAATTTTAATTTTACATTTTTTTAATTTCAAACGGAGTTTGAATAAATTAATCAAAACTTTTGATTGGTTGTCTTTTAGAGAGAGCGTGTGGTTTGTGCATGGTCAGGGCCAAAATAGCGAACAAACACATAAGACAAATGAACATGCCGAGTTTCATAACCATTTCCATAAATAGTGGGGAACTTAAGTACGAGCGTTTTTAAGACGCGGGCGGCAACCGGAAGTGAGTTGTTTTCCCTTTGAATTTGTCTTCAAACATCTACACCATTTACACCAATTATTCCTGGAATCTTGATACACACCTTTCATGCTGGACGACTTTGAGTAATGGTGAAACTTTTACAATAACAGAAAATATTTTTTAGGCAATGTTCTCATATCCGTCGTCGTCGTCCGCGTTCCCGTTGTCATCGTTCCCTTGACCAGCGGTCGGGAAAGAGAGACTGGTAGGTACTTGCTGTGTCTTTTTCTTCTGTTTCAAATTTTTTTTAAACAAGGTATAAAACGTTCAGTAATTATACAATTACCCTAACCTAACCCTAATCCTAACCCTGAAGGTTTTACCGTGTTTAGATAATTTTGTGCAATAGATAACCACTAAATGACAAAATACACCAAGTACCTGCCGAAAGACTCCGGTCAAATCCCAAAAACAAGGACACATTCGATTGGCCGTTGAAAAACGGTTTCATTTCCTCCCATTTGACCGGACGTTAGTTTTCGCGGGAAAAGTTGAAAATTGTTTTCAGAGTTTTGTGCCAGAAACTATTGAACAAAACAAATCGAATGTGAATCAGCGTTGTCTGTACTCTTATCGAGAACGATATTCGTCATCACAGTGGTCAGAATGTGAACCCACGAGGCGCAGCCGAGTGAGTCCACGACAAATTTTGACCACTGTGATAACGAATATTGTTGTCAATAAGATGAACCACATTCGATTTGTTTTTTTCCCCACAACATTCAACGTCAAAGGAAATGTATATTTCAGAGCGTGACCAAGATCGTGACACAAAGAAAGCACAAGCGTTGTCTATAACTTTCTCGCAATCTGATTGGTTTATTTCCCAAAATGACGCAAGCAGCGTTGTCTAAATTCTTATCGACAACGGCAAATTAGCCAATCAGATTGCGAGATTACAAGTAATTGTGGTAAAATATATTCTTTAAAGCCTCCTTTAGGGAGAGTTCAGATCTTCCTAACCGCACGAGTAGGCGTAATCCAATGCGTTGTGGAAGTGCTTTAGTTTAGAAAAAGAAGCCATAGAGTTTTCTGGTACCGGCTGGGGATTATTCCAGAGCCTCCGACGCCCATTCCGCAGGACAAGGGTAGGAACGAGATAGTGCAAGAGCTCCCAATTTTCACCAAGCGTGCGCGCTAAAGATACGCACAAACAAGTAACACAAACGCCCTATTGTCTCGGCAAGTGTAAGAATCATTCATTCATTACTTCTGTAATCGAATGTCATATCCATTCATCTCACTGTAAATTGCGTAGCTAAGATTAAAGCAAGGCACGATTCCTCGTAATTTATAACTTCAATATATTTACGGTTAAATTGTTCAAGTTTACAAATATGAAACAAAATGCATACAGCATCACGACTTTCTCCTTGTGATATGATCGTAGACGACGACTTGTGTGTATTTTGTTGTTTCGATGGCAATTCGTGCTGAATTATCACCCGGTGTTAGTGCCTGTTGAGGAAAAAAGACCGCAACACCTTTCATCAAACGCTATGTCTATATGACCGGTAGCTAGTTAAGGTCACTAGACTATTGAACAACCGGCAGTCAGGTAATTTTTCAAATGAAGAAAAGTAATTTAAAACACCGCTACAGTGAGGTTGTCCGGCGTTATATGAACTCCACTTGCAACTCGCCAAACAACGCAGGCGCGATCCTCAGCCATATTGTTCTTAAATTAAAATACCATATATCAGCGATAATTGAAATGTGTGCCTCAAATATGCCGGTCATTTCTCAACAAGTTTGAAGCCTTGACTTGCCGCTGACCATTTATGGACTCTTCGGCGGGGACGTAAATGATCAGCATATTGAGCCAGACTGAAAAATTCCCCAAATTCTCGTAAGGTCTGATAAGTTAGGCTCTGTGGCCAGGGTAACCCGGGGAGGGGGGTAATCCGCCTAGGTGGGGTCGAAAATTAGCTCGTGTTTACATGCAATCTTACCACCCCGGAGTCCCGGGTGACCTATCTAGAGGATTCGTGCATACGGTGAGAGCTACTGAAATTTAAATTGCCCAATCACAATTCAGCGAGCGGGAAAAACTGTGCTATCCGAGATCACGTCAATAGGTTCGCAGTAAAAGGACCAGAAAACCACTTCAATGTATTTATTTGTGTTACCTTCGCGAAAAAAGACTTTGGTGGCCTCCTTTCGACAGGGTAGATCGACAACAACGTCATTTACGCACAAAAATGCACCGTTTCCAGTGAAAGGGCAAATGATTGACAGGATAGCACAGTTTTGACTGCCGCGCGCACCGCGGGCGTGGATTCCGTATGCAAGGATACTGCGTGGTCACTAATTACGTAAACAGGCAAAATGGCAGGTGAGGGACGCATTTTGGCACTTAATGCTCTTTCTACTCTCACTAGCTACTCTTGCTCAACTTTTCAGAGCTGTGGCTTCTTATTATCACTTTTAATGCCGCAACGCCTCCGCCAAAGGTAGTACATTGTGACACGAGCCGACCCCGGCTTGGCGGGTTACGCCACCTTCAAGCATCTACATGGCAAAACGCGACCCCAGCTGGGCGGGTTACTCGGTCTGGCTGACCGGCGGGCAACCCGCCTCGGCGCGTAATCTATCATATGAACGCGAGGCTGAAAAAACAAGAGTTTATATGGACAGGCGGGTTACCCCACCTCCATGTAAACAGGCCCTAATAGTGTAGGATTTTCCAACTGGCGCGTTCCATTGGCTTTTGCCTTGTTTATTTTTTATTCTGAGAAACTCATCGAATTTAAGGCCGTTTTTTTGCAAGTGGCACACGTCGCAAAGGAATATCCCTTTTGAGAGTTAATTTTACCGTTTGAACAAACCGAGGACCAACCTGTTTCTCCTTTCGAAAATGGAAAACATGTAGAATCAGGAATAGAGGCTAAAGTGAGGCAGATAACTTGTATCTGACCAAAATACACTCATCAGCCTACATTCCATGCTAATTCCCCAGTCAAACCGAGAGCCGTGTTAAGAAGTCCATTGTTTCTGGGTCACCCTACATTCGGCTTAGTCGGTTTCTTTTGCTCCAACTGTCCAGTAGGCCTTAATAACAGGGCAGCCATATGTTGACTCACGAGGGATAGAAAACTTTTCTATTGCCCCACCGAAACTCGTTCCCAAACATTTCAAATCGAGGCTCGGGGTACGAAATCTATTGTCTATGGCCAATATGGCCGCCGCGCGAATAAGGCCCATTCTATCAACCTGACTGTGCAAGAGCATTTTCTGCTTTTTATTCATGCATTTCAAATACGCTTTTGAAAAAAGAATTTAAAAGAAAGAAGCTCGCCTATTTTTTCCCCATAAAAGTGGTTTGACTCCGACCACCTTAAGGATTTAGTAGTTGGTGCAACATACCTTCGGATCAACATTAAGTATTTTGCGGTCTCTCTTGTTTTTGAAGAGTAGTCCTGACGGATTTTCTGCTATAACCTGAAAATAACGTTTTTAGAAATCAAGACAAGAAATAATAAAGCAGATCAAATCATTTTTAAAGGGAACCTTAACCAAAACAAGAAAATAATTTTAAATCTTATAATTTAAAATTGTTCGAACATTTTTTCGCTTGCTTTGGTTTTCACATGCGCCAGATGCTACCATCTTGAATAATCGTGACGTGTCGTGGCTGTCCCGTTGTTTAAAAACAAAACCATTACTCAAGATTCAAGACGGTGGCGCCCGGGTAATTTGAAAGTGAAAATAGGTGATTCTGAAATTCATTATTCTTACGATGCAAACGCTTTTTTGAAGACAATAGACCATTTTACAGTTGTAGCTAAGTTACCTGGGCTAAGAATGGAAGCGAGGCTGTCTGTGACCCTGCTTTGATGCAAACCTTTGTGCTTTTCTAACGTTAATGTTGACCAAGAGATTATGAAGGTATCTCTTGAGTTGACTAATTAACAATTACACTAACACAATTTATATGATAAAAGCAGTGAGGTCTGTATCAATACAAGGTCACCGGCAGCCTCGCAGCCATTCATAGGCTAAGCAACGGAGTTGATAATGTAAATTGACCACCGTACAGAGATTCTAAAAGCTGACGTTTCGAGCGTTAGCCCTTCGTCAGAGCGAATTCGCTCTGACGAAGGGCTAACGCTCGAAACGTCAGCTTTTAGAATCTCTGTACGGTGGTCAATTTACATTATCAACTCCGTTGATAAACCAAATTTTTGCATTCATAGGCTAGGTCACTGAGCAAATAACTGTACAATAATGGCCTATTGTCGAGCAAATTTGATTGCAAACATTAATTTGTTCGGTTTAAAATTACTCACAAGTCGGAGGCGAGGTTCCCTTTAGTAGCGATAGAGTTAAGAGAAGAGAAAAGTGTACCCGGACAAAAACTTCTAGGAGTGGAGCAATCTCTAAACTCCGTCATGCTGTAGTGTATCGTTTGCAATGTACCTGGTAATTAGGTGTAGGATTGGATGTTGCAGTTTGTGTTTCCCAGTTGTAGAAGCTCAAGTCAGAGGGTCTTGGCAGCAGTCTTTTTCTTCCATTGAAATAAGGCTCAAAATCTTCAGTCTAGGAAAGAAAAAAATAGAATCGTGTTTTTTTCAAAGAAAAGATTTACACAGCATAGACGTCTCGTTGCTATTTATGTACCACCAAAGCCTTTAAGGCTACAAAAACTATTGGCCCATTTGAATAACAATACGATGTTTCTCAACCCCTGTTTCCTGTAAATTCCCTCAGCATGATACACAAACGGTAAGAGCACTAATGTGTGAGATGACTGCTTAAGCTTCAAATTCTTTCATTCCTGGTTGTCATTATCACATTCCCAGCTTAATTGTAGCAAGCTAGATAGCATTTGATTTGGCTAGAATGTCGAAAAAAGTGGGATCCGATAAGTTAATGGAGCACGCTAAACGTTTCTATTTAGCCCACAAAGTAAGTAGGACGGAATAGACCCTTCTCCAAATGGCGCCCTAAAATTCAAATAAGTTAAAATAAAATTTAAAAAACAGCACTAGATAGAACAAATGTACTTTTAATTAGTAACCCTGCACGGTTTCAGCGTATTAGGTGCTATTATCAGCTGAGAAAATTCAAGTTGAAAATGAAACATTTACAGACGTTTGTTAAGACTGGGGGTATGGCGCATACCCTCAGTAATACAAACGTCTGTAAATTTGTCAAATTGCAACTTCCATTTTAATACACCTCATACGCCGAAACTTTGTAGGGTTACTAAAGTAAAGGTGCTTTTTCTATTTCAGTTCAATTTGAACTCATTCAAATCCACTGCCACCGTTTTGGAGAACAGTCTATTAATAAGCGTGTGCCTTACGGGTACCGGTCTTCGCGTTTTTTTTTTTTTTTTTTTTTTTTTGTGTTTGAATACTTTAATAAGCGCTATTACTACACATATCAATTCAGAATCTGACCGTTTAAAAGACGGCTCAGTACTATACTCAGTACTACATTTTTTAACTTTGAAGTAACACGAAAGGCAGAATTTAACGGAAAATCACAATCTTTTCAGCGCAGAATTAAGCCGCAGCTTTATTTTCACGCCGCCAAAGAAACAATTTGCCACGATAGTTACCTTTTCGGAAAAAAAAAAATAAACAAAAACAAAAAAAAAATGGAGAGACTTTTCTCAATACGGAATAACGTTGTAAGAATTGCACAACAAATTAATATATTTATCTACACGCCACTCATTAAACTATTTCCGAGTTGAATCCAGCCTCTTTTTCAAAACGAGACTTACAATCACCTCAATACTACAGAAAAATTCTCAATTATTGCCCTCTGTACAAGACCGAGCTTAAGTCAACTTGGAAACTGTATGGTCTGGACTGGTACGAACCCAGTTCGTGACAACGTAGATCGATATAAGCCAATCACAACGCAGAATGCTATCCATTCTCTCGTTTCTTTACAGTGATTGGCGCCGGCAGCGAAAAGGAAACCCTTTATTACAATACGAGATTACACGAGTTACTCAGACAAAGTGTTAGTGAGCTTATGTACATGTAGGATAATCATTTCGCTCACCTTTAAACGATGGGCATAATCTATGTAACCGGAGATTTCCTGTGGACCAAAAGATCGATAACTGAAGACTACAGATACAAAAAAATTACCATGGCATTGAAATGGAAATAATAGAGATGGAAAGACTATCTATGTCTGTGTCTACATTTGTATGTTTATGTGTATATGTCTTTTCTATGTCTATGTCTACATCATGTATGTCTATGATACACAGTACAGTTTATGTCCAGGAAATCGTAGGGGCGCGAGAACATTTCGTGATACAACTGGGCACGAATACGGCTCGTGCAATTTGAGAAGTTTTAAAATACCAAGGGTGACCATAAACCACGAAATTGACGAGCGAGATCAAGCGATTTATTTAGTTATTATTATATCGCTTTATTTCCATATTCAACTTCCGTATTGCATTCCAGAACCTACGTTGTATTTATGTATTCGTCATTGACCATTCACGAACACGATTATGGATATTTTGTAGTATGTATATGACTAATGCACAAGCGCCGTGCTATCTCATAGGATCTCCACCTTCTCGTCATGTGATAGAATGTGACTGATGCTGAGGAAATATGCTGGCCAAGAGTGTCCCGGAAACGGAAAATACCATAATGGCCTATTTAATAGTATCCATAAAATACACGGTAGGAACCAAGCCATAAGTGCAGATTTGTCCAGAAATGCGTATAATTAGAGTGCATAGAGCGGTTTTCAAATGAGTGTAGTAAAACCAAAACCAAAGTAATTACTTTGGCCAATCAAAAAGGACGGAGACAATCTAGTAAACCAATCAAAACTCGAAGTAATTAAACGTAGCCGACACAAAGCGCGGGAAAATGTGCACGCCCGAGCCACGATTGGTTTTGGTTTCTTCTGATTGGTTGAAAAAGTGGCGCTAGAACTTTGAACCAATCACTGAGTGAAGTAATCATAAACCAAAGTAATTCGCTAATTACTTTCGACACTCAATTGAAAACCACTCTATTAGAGAGTAGTCGGCACACAATTTCAACCTTTTCAAACAGTTTCAGTAAGAAGGAAAAAGTAGTCACTGCAAGCCAAGCCAGAATTAAGAGCAGGGGAAATGTAGGAGTGGGTGAGCTGGGAACCGACAACACTTGGAACATTTGCTCACATTTTTAGTGAATTCGAATATCGTTGTCCACAACCCAGGAATGATAATTATACTTTAAGGAATTTTATCATCTAGGCCAGCGTAGTTCTGAGATTATAGGATGTCTATTATTTTGTGAGCAAGATTTGACTTGACTTAACCCCAGAGAAAGGTTTTCAAAACTCAAGTCATACGTAAGCCGTCCTCTCTAAGGAATGTACTCACCTGGACGATCAAATTCTTATTGTAAAGGATCGGGGGTGAACGCGGAATCCAATCTCAGTTATTCATTATTCCTTCCATTTTTCCATTATTCATCATTGAAACTTTGTCCGATAATCATTTTTCCGTATTCGTTTTTCTTTAACGAAAACCGGAAAATTCTCTATTGCAAATGTTCGAACGCATCTTCCACATACATTTTTCTTTTTAAGCCGTTATTCACTATTAATTATTCCGCTTCCACCACCGATAAAGGAGGTGTCATACAGCGGTTTTCAATTGAGTGTCGAAAGTAATTAGCGAATTACTTTGGTTTTGCATTAGAGCGAGTTTCAATCGAGTGTGGTAAAACCAAAACCAAAGTAATTACTTTGGCCAATCAAAAAGGACGGAGACAATCCAGTAAACCAATCAAAACTCGAAGTAATTACACGCAGCTGACACAAAGCGCGGGAAAATGTGCACGTGCGAGCCACGATTGCTTTTGGTTTCACTTCTGATTGGTTGAATTGAAAAAGTGGCGCGAGATCTTTGAACCTATCGCTGAGTGAAGTAATGCAAAACCAAAGCAATTCGTAATCACTTTCGACACTCAATAGGCCATTTTACGGATACAGCAGCCACTTTGAAATCCATTGTTTCAAATAGCTATTATGGGATTCTAAGGGGGCAATTAGTATGCATTTACCCCCTTAGAATCCCATAATAGCTATTTGAAACAATGGATTTCAAAGTGGCTGCTGTATCCGTAAAATGGCCTATTGAAAACTGCTCTGCTTCACTCATTGATTGGTTCAAAGTTCTCGCGCCGCTTTTTCAACCAGATTTCTTCGAGTTTTGATTGCTTTACTGGATTGTCTCCGTCCTTTTTGATTGGCTAAAGTAATTAGTTTGGGTTTGGTTTTACAACACTCGATTGAAACTCGCTCTTATAGTCAGCAACAAGGAAAGGATCTATTAAGTGATCAAATAATGCACATATAATGTCAGAAATAGTTTGCACTTACCTGTCCCCTTGCATTTTTGTCCCTGATGAAGATTATTGTCTAAATGATAGAAAAAAAATATATTTGCAAATTCATAACTTAAATTGATAATGATGAACTGTCAACAGAAACGATTGCCTATCAAGTCACACACACTGTTCTGTAAACCAATTAATGACAATAATAATTATTTAAATGTTATGTATACTGTAAGCATGCTCCATCCAAATTACAGAATGACCATTCTGCTGACAGAATATGTAATTGCTGACAGTTGAGTAGGAAGGAGCTAGGTCACCCTGCCTTACCCAGTATTTGTTTATTTTTTGTTTATGTCGTCATGTTTTCTTAATAGTTAATTTAGAAGGTGAAGCTTAATAAATAAATATATAAATAAATAAGTAAAAACCCACACATAAGCCGCACCCTGGATTTACCAGCTCAAATTTTAGAAAAAAAAAGTTTTTTAAAAGAAATCAAAAGAAATCCAAAGTCGAGCCTTCAGAAGTCTTCTTCATCATCCACTGTTCACTGAACGTAAACTCACTATTAACGTTGAAACTACCCTGCGAGCAGTTGATTCCTCCTTCACTTCCCGAGAGGGAAACCACTTCGAGCAACTGTTAGTTTCTCTGAGTGTGAGGCCCTCCAGCGCCAAGGACGAATAAATTACATTTGAACCAGTAAAACGAGTTAGTAAACTTGTTTTGGAAAATAAATAAGCCTAGGGGTGCAAAGGCAAAGGTAAAATCTTTATTTAGACACGGTATTTCCTTCAGGACGTTACAATTATAATGAATTAATTAAATCTACTATCTAGCTAAATTTAAGATTACTAAATACTACAATAAAAGAAATGATAAGAAACCAGCACTACAAGGAAGCCGTGTATAAAAGCCCTTTTCCTTATTAGTCAGCTTTCATGAATAATTGTTTACCTAGCAAAGTTCATTAGAGCACTGCAGAGCGCTCTTGAGCAGAGCTGCAGATCCTGTGAAGTTTTAAGCACTCAGCCTCTCTTTTAAGCAAGCAAGCAGCGCCATGCTTGGTTGGTCACACCAGTGTGACGAGCTAGGAATGTGCAAGGTACACAAATATTGGCCAAGCAAGCAATCTTCTAGCGTGAATGTGACCGCAAGGTTAGTGTTTAGCAGACAGTTTGAGAGAAAAAAAGAAAGGATACAAATCTTTTTGGGCTAGCTCCTCACAGACTTGATGAAGCTTGGAATTTTGTCTCACACTATAAAGACCTTTTGAAATGATGAAGAACATTTGGTGTTTTCTAATTTTGGAAAATATTTTCTCATTCCAGAGATATTCAAGTTTTTGGTGAAAAATTGATGACATCATAAAAACTGTACAATTGTACACATGACTGCAATAAATTGCAAAATTGAGAATATATCCGAAAATATTGCAAGGGCGTTGTTCAAACTTGGCAGCGGAAATCCATATCAAGTAAGGCACAAAATGATACTCTCTATGCTGTTACAAGAGCAACCATTTTTGCTGCTGGGTCTATTTAACGCAGGCTTTATTTTGTCGTTTATTGTCGTAATAAGACAATGTTCAATCTTGGTAAGCTACACAGAGATGTAAAGCATTAAGGCAGCACATGTGACCATCTGCCCATACTTATCTGTTCAAAATCTGAAATATTTGGCTAATTGCAGAGAGGGACTGGAAATGAGTGTTGTCATGGCAACATTTTAATTGGTATCACTTTGTGCCTTATCTGATGTAAATTACTGGTGCCAAGTTTACACAACACCTGTCCAATATTTTGGGAGATATTTTCAATTTTGGGATTAATATCACGGGCATGTATACAGTTTTTGTGACATCATCAATTTTAAAACAAAAATGTGAATACATGTATCTCCGAAACAAGAGAAGGTGTACAAAAAATAAAAAAACACCACTCTTCATCATTTTTAAAGGTCTTTCATTAAAATTACATGTATAAGCAACAGATACTTTTTACTTCACACTCATCAGGCACTTTAATTAAAGAGTCTGATTATGAATCAGCAGACAGCCTGTCACTGAAGTAGTGGTCATGTACCCTTACAAACGTTCTCCAGCTAATTAATGTATAACTGCATCAAAATCCAATATTGTCAACGGATCTATTTTTTATTAATTTTTGCCAACTGATGGTAAAATCGCCTGGCATAATTTATTTAGACACAGTAAAATCTACAAGTCTGTCTGACACTCTCAGGAGGGAATGAGGGGGAATGAGTTTTAATAAGTCTGACTGTGTGGAATGGTCATCTAACAAGCAGCATTGAAAATTATATATGTGCTAAAGTAAGTTAGAATGTGTACAGCTTCCCACTCTCCTAAATGTTTGAGGGGAGTGGGCAGCCTGTACACAGGCTAAAGTATTAAAGTTAGCATTACATGTATCTTTGAGTAAATTAAAATCACTTACTGTCATTTTTCCACTTCTGTTGGCCTCTTCACGCTCTGCCAAAGCCAGTAAAAATGGATCTCTGAGATCTTTTCCTGAACTAGCTAAAGTTCTGTTACAAACAAAATATCATAAGGAGTCTGATTACTTCAATATTTCAAGATGTAATGCACACATAAATAGAGGATATTACACAGAGGCAAGAAGATATGAATTTTATGTTCGAGTGGCAAGAACAATATCTCACGAGTGAGCGAAGCGAACGAGTGAGATATTGTTCTTGCCACGAGAACATAAAATTCATATCTTCGAGCCAACGTGTAATGTTCTTTTTATTATATGGAGACTAAATATTGAATATTTCCGATTTTATTGTGTTTCAAAGTAGTCAAGTTTTACAAATACGGCTGCGCTTTATAAAAAAGGCGGGAAAAAAAGGCGAGAATCGTGACGTCATTGAACGATACGACACTCACACAAAGGTGACATACGAAAAATACGCCACTCGGGTCCCGGATGTAGTGGCGTATGCAATCTACGAGTGGTTTAGTTCCCAGTAAAACACTCTCCTCCATATAATAATAAGAATTATGGCTATCAGTATATATGAGTATAATGAAAGAAAATATTTTAATCTTCATCATTTCAACTTCTAATGAACAATTTGACGTCTGAACGGAATATTGACTTTTTCAAAGATTTCTAAAAAAACACCTCCAATGCTGCAATAATGGCACAGCTTTCTCTTTTAAAGTGTACCTAACCTCAATATTTATTCAGGACTTCAACGGGATTTGAACCCGTGATCTCACCAGCATTGTTGCTTTATTTTGATTTTACAATTCCGCAGTTCAATATTCAGTATGATTCATTTCATGTACAATTTCGTTCGTTTATAACCAATTTGCGATTACAAGTTGAAATAAAAGTTGCAACAGATAAAACAAGAGTCCTACTTCTGCTGACTTCGCTTTGATAATCTGCTAGCCTCGGCTGCTTGCTTCCTTGCTTCAAATTCTTCTCGTTTAAGAACCTTAAACATCAGTACCAACAATAACTTTTAAACATCAGTCCCTAGTTGTTCAAAAAGTGCCGGCCACACTATCCACCGAATAAATCACTTTCCACTGGATAGCACAATTGGTTTTGCTATGACTTATCCACTGAATAGCAATTTATCAAACGGATAGCGGTAAGCACTATCCATCGTTTGAACAACTGGGGCCAGAACAGAAAAAAAAAGGTTAAGCCAATGGTATCATAATATTTTACTTTGTTCAGTTTCCATTGGTGTTACTTGCAAAAATGTTTCTAGTCTACATAAATGCTTCTTTCTTACTACAGTATGTCATCATTGTGGTTTGTGGCTGAACTGACTGTTTAAATAATTGTTTAGATCACCCCACCAGTACAGCGTTTGCAGATGAATAAAAAGGTCACAGCAGAACATAATATTAACATACAAATTTGCCCAATGACAAGCTCACTTTGAAAAAATGGCTAGCTTTCGTACATACATAGGTACTAGAGTCGCTTGGAAAAGGGTTGTAGGTTTAACCCTTGGACCAACCCTTGGACCAACAATACTCTCTCATTCATTTACTGGGGTTAAAGTTTTCTAGTCTCAAGAAGCTACATTGTAGTAACAAATCATGGTACAAGTAAACATTAAATTTTGTGGATCAACTATTGCTGCCAAAATTTATGTTCAGAACAAGAGTCACCAACTATTTTTAAGGGATTTATTCTCTTGAATTTATGCCGCAAGAGAACCCTTCCTAACTTCCCACCCCCAACCCCACCAAAAGAAAACAATGGTGAAATGCATTATGGACTACAAAAGCTTCTAACTAATATGCATGTGCTGGGCCTGTGTGGCCCTATATCCTGTGGGAGATGCTTCAAAAATTTCAGTGTTTATTATTTTACGTTTCCCTTTTGAATGAAATCCTGTAGACTGAGGTGCATCCTACTGACCTCCCCGCTTCCTCGGTAACCCAGCTCGACAAGTTGTCTGGCAAGCTCTTCATCCTGAATAGAAACAACAGCAACAAGTTTAGTACAAGGGCAAATTTGAAAGTGCTTTTTCTAAAACTAAACATATGATTATTAATTTTGAGAAAGAGTGTTGGCCATTATTAAAGAATGTTACTTTCGACAACCTATCGTTCACGTCGTGTACTGAAGCTAGAGCCAAAGCTACAATCTTGTCCAAAAAATGAGAAGTTAACACCATGTAACGTTTATTACTAAATTTATAAAGCTTGCATGACTTGTGTATAAGCTTAATTGGGATATCTCATCGGCCGGCATTGATTGTCTGGGGAAAAAGTTGTCCGGCAAAATTCTCTAATCTGGAAGTGGCATACATGGTTCTTAGAGATTCATGAAAAACTGTAGCACTGCAGAGAACGTCGATCAATGAACCCGTACCCGGCTGGACTGCAGTTTAAGCATCGAGCTTGATTCACTATTAGTTCCGAGTAAATTCGACTCAGAAAGGCATATAAATGAAAAAAATATTACCTCGAGGTAATACAGATCCAATGGAGTTATCTGACTATCGAGGAAGTCCTCATATGTGGCGAATTCAGTCACAATATTGTCTGTCGCTCCAACAGCTTCCTCGTCCATATTGAATCTCTGTTACAGTTGCTAGGAAACCGCGAAAAATAATGAAGCAGCGCGGGCTCATTATTTCGTTTAAAATATATGACCCCGGACAAGCGACAAGCCCGGACACCGGAACCACAGCTGTTCAAAAGGTGGATAATTCTATCCATCAGATAAATCACTATCCAATCGATTTTGCTATGACTTATCCACTGGATAGTTATGGGGCGCCAAATGTAAAAATATTATTTAAGTACTTTTCCCCTATATTTTGTGTTATTTATAAATAACACATTGAAGTACCTTTGCGATTTATAAATCGCAAGGTTACGAACTTTGCGATTTATAAATCGCACTAATGCGATTTAATAATATGACCGCAAACACATGAAATTCATGCCGCGGGCTCGTGGTCCAATGCTTTGATTTTTTGGTGCAAGACAAAACTTGACAAGACCGCTCTTCTCAGCTGTCTCAGGAACAATTTCTGATGCATTAAGCGCTCAGGAATCATCACAGAAAAGTGAGGTAAAGATAGGTTTTATTTTCTTCATCAATTAATTTCGATTTATGGCGAATCGGTCTGAATTGTAAGCTTGGTTTTTTAATTTGCAGAGCTCGAGATCACAGAATCTTTATCTTACTGCATCTATCCCACCAACCGCTCCTTCTCAAAAGTTTGCACGATTTCATCTAGCTTCATCTATACCTGTGTCGTTAAGTTATCATTAACGGATGAGAGAAGTGATCCTCGGACTTACGTCGACAATTTAAGCAACTTTTGACACCTGAAAATTTCAGGTGGCTCCAGCGGCATTCGAACCCATGCGATGCCGGTGCAATGCTCTCTGAAGCCACACACTTGGGAGAGGGTCTTGCTTCTGTGAAGGACTCGATGAATGAAATGAATCTATATTAGCATTAGCAAAAATTCCATTAGTGCCAAGATGCAAACAAGTGCATATGACATAGACCGAAAGGAAATTGAGAGTAAAAATAAGGATGAAAATCATTTTGTCCTGAATTTCATATTTACGTCCGACATAGACACTTTTGCGAGCGAAATGACGTAATATAATATGCACTTGTCAGCATCTTTTGCATCTTGGCACTGATGGAATTTCTCCTAATGTTAATAGAGATTCATTTCATTGATTGACTCCTTCACGGAAAGAAATGAACCCAATAAATTGACCCAGGGGATTGACCTGTTCTGAAATATTCTGCTTCAAAGATTCGTGGGTAGCGTATTGCATCCGCATCAAAGAGGTCATGGGTTCGACTTAACGCGACCTGAATTTTTCAGGTATCTAGCAGAAATGGTTGCTTAAATTGTAGACTTAAGTCCGAGAATCACCTCTCTCATTCGTTAATGATAACTCGGATAAGGACTACAAATGGTAGGCCCCGTCTCACAACCCTTGAATGTTCACAACTCAGTGGGACGTAAAAGAACCCACACTCTATTCGTAAAGAGTAAGGCATGGAGCTCCCGGTGTTGTGGTCAGGCCTCATTTCATTCATTCATGTGCGGGGTGAGATCGCTAATGGACTGATAGCGGCTGCCAGCGGCGCCTGTATATGCTGATGTCCGATATCACCCATAGATCACTTGCTTGTAAAGCGCTTTTGAATATGTCAATAGAAAATGTGCCAGATAAATTCATCATCATTACCATTACCAATACTCCCTACGCAATGACGCTCAAGGTCTTCACAAGGTTCCTCACACCTGCATGGTGAAAGACCTCTGGAGACGGCGCATTTGCTGTTGCAGTTCCCAGATTCTGGAACAGCCGTCCTCTTGCTATCAGAGAGATTGACTCTATCGAGACTCTATTGATAATTTTAAAAGGAACCTGAAAACGCCAAGAGAGTTTGTTTTCTAAGGATTTTAGGTAGATTGTGGTTCCAGTCCCTTGAGTCCAACATGCTGGATCCATCACGTTGCATTCGTCTGGCCACCTCGTTGTCATTCGACACTTTTTGGCAAGGCCTGTATGGGATAACGAAAATATACTGGAAATACTCACAAAGAGAGACACCAGTTAATTCGAAATTTAAAAAGCTTGGCCCGATTTTATGACTTTAAAAGATTAATACCTCCCTGGAATAAGGATTCCCGGATTTGAGCTGTACGCACGGGCGTACGTGCGTATATGGACGCTACGCCCCTGATGTCATAAAGTGTTTGGAAATCCTGTGAGCAACTTTCCACATTTTACGATCACAATCAGGACATGCTTGTTTGTATTCAGTGCGGTAGGCCAGGGTATACACGGGAGCGATTGCTTAATAGACCATTTTACAGTCCTGTATCTAGTTACCTGGTGTATACATGAAAGTGAGGCTGGAGTTGACCTTGCTTTGATAGAAACCTCACTGCTTTTCTTATGTAAATACTTACTAATTAGCTTGACAACAACATCATTAACACAAGAAAAGGGGGGAGGTCTATAGATGGTTTTCACTCACGTGACTTGGCGGCCATACTATTGGTGTACAAAACAATACAAAATGTATTCGTGGAATATGCATAAAAATAGAGTTTGGTTCCCAAAGGAGAGAACGTCTATTGTTCTTGTACACCAACATGGCCGCTGTGACGTCACGTGAAAACGATCTATATCATAATAAGGTCAACACTAGCCTCACTTTCGTTTAAAGGTCAGACAACTAAGCACGCAACTGTAAGGAGATCTATTCAATGAGTGATCCGCTTTTATGCCGTACCTTCAGCGTAACGGTTCTGCAAACTCCTCAGTAAACTTCGGACTTGGAACTAGTTCTAATAAAATTGAGATAAACTAAAAAACAGCTACTGATGTGCTTTCGACAACTGCAGCGGAAGTCACATTCGAACTCGAGTTATTTTCGTAACGTTAGTAAATGGTGTAATCACTCCGGCCCGGGTTGTTTAGAACCATGGTTGGCGCTAACGTAGCACTGATTAATTCCATGGAAACCTATACAACTTATTTCAAAATGGCCACCATTTTAGTATTCTTTTGTTTAATAGGCCTTATTCACAATAGTCGCCATGTTGGTTTTCAAATTGTCATGCAAACTAGCCATGTGTTATGCTGGGGGGAAAACATTGGAAGAAAGGTAAATTACGGAAAATCGGCTCGTCGAAATATTGAAATAACATTGCTAAAAGTCCACTTTAGTATTTAGAATTAAGTACCTTTTATAAAAATTTTATATCTTTTGATTGCTTTTGACAGTTTGACTTTCTACTTCGTTATCTGCTCATTTTTCACTAAAAAAATATCGAAGTAACTTGTGTAGTCATTCTATTTTACTGCTTGGGTGATAAACATTCAATGAACATGAAACAAATCATCTGTGTGGCTAAAATGTTCGTTAAAACCTCTCAAACTTGTGTTGTTTACCCCCTCAGAAGTGTGTAACTAATTTGCACGATGACAGCAAATCCAACGTGGCGGCCATCGTGAATAAGGTCTATTGTAAAATGGCCGTTCAAGGTTAATACCCTTTTGAATACAGTACTACGTTTGAAAGCGAGACCAGATGGGTCAATTTGAAATCAAACAAAAGAATTCTAAAATGGTGGCCATTTTGGAATCAGAGGTGAACAGAGTGTTTTCAATGACGTGATCAGTAATCTTGTTTTCCAAACGATTGCATGATAACAGTAGATAAGTTGGGGACACTAACATAGCCGACATGACGTCACGTGAAAATACTCTCTAGGTGGCTTTCACGTTACGTCATCGCCACCATGTTGGTCGACTAAAACAAAAGATCTCTCATTAACTCCTTTTGTTCGTCCACCAGCAATTGTACATTGCAGCATTATCATATGTGTCTCTTGAGATTGGTTGCAAACCACCTATAGGTTTTGATACTTCGTAACCAACGGTTAGCCGGCAACGGCCAGGCTTCGATCGCGCGAGCAACCGGTACCTGGTCATTGATGTGATTGATGAAAAAGTCGTGATGTTTGGTCGACTGTCGGTTAATAGGCGATTTGCATGATGGCGTCATTCACAACGAAGACCTGACTGCTAAAGGGCCACCGACAACCAGTGTCCTTTCCGCGCCTTTGTTTTTGTTATTATCCGGGCAATCGAATGGGCCGGTTCGCTTCAGAAACATCCCGTGAAGAAGAACTTCTGCGAATTCGCTGTTGGATTTGTTTTTTAATCCAAACGCCTTCCTCCTTTCGTTCCATAATCTTAAGGTTGAAATAGTGAGCCAAATAACATGGCGCTTTTCCTTCCTCGGCGGACCACCTTTCTTCACGGTTTTCTTTTCGCTTTTAACACGAACACAACACCCAAATAACGCCAAAAATACAATATTTAAACATTAAGGAAAATATTAACAAAGTTTGAGGCTACTGGGCATCCAAAACACGACGATGTGAGGCGATGGAATTTGACTTTTCAAGAAATACTAGTTTCTGTATTACAGAAAATGGCGCCGATAGCTTGCACGCCCGTAAAGATTTGTGGTTGTCGGTGGCCCTTTAAGTTGCTTCTATTGTCAGGCAAATTTTAAACAATTATCTCTTTTTTCCCGGGAGAGAAAAAATCTGAATAACAAAGGATTTTGACAAAGCATTCTGGTTTCGGAAGTAAAATGACGCCATCATGCAAATCGCCTATTAACTAAGCATATATGTCATTGGATCTGAAGGTGTTAACAGTAATCGGTGTGTTTCGTGAAGTATGAGTATTGTCAAGAGTGAATTCGCTCTTGGTATTGTAAAATTTTAAGTCAGTCGATGTGTTGTTTGTCTGTTGTGGATGTCGTCGATAAGTCGTTTGAAGGGTGCGGGATAACTGCAGCCCATGTTTCTCTTTCCTTTCCTCCCAGTAAATCCGATTGTGAAAGGAAAGAGAGCTAGCATGGGCTCGAGATTCCCTAACTTTGCCTCTGACCAATCTTTGAGTTGTTGAAGCGGAGGCTGGGGCGAGTTCAGGAAAACAAAATTTCAACAACAAGTTTATTTTTGTTCAACTTTATCATGATCATTACGTTACTTTCTAATATCGTTATGGTACTATCGAAAGAAAAAAAATTGACATGAATATATGATTCACATTTTAATTAAGCCTTTGCTTAGGTGCAGCTAACAGAAAAACGTCAAGACCTTGAGGCGGCGGTATCTTACTCCATCATGCAAGGTATGACTTTGTCTTTCGGCTTTTGAAATCCAGCCTGCTTGCAGTACTTTTTTGCCACTGTCAATTTAACTTGTTCCGGTGTCGAGGTACTGTTCTGAACTACCCAGCCGGTCCATTGACATTGGGGTGGTAGGGTCTTCTCGCCATTGATACACTGATCAAAGAGAAATGCTCAGAATGAGAAAACTACATTTTTGGTTCATTTTTGACAGCAGGGAAGAGAAGGGGTGGTGCAGTCGTAAGAGCACTCGCCCTCCCTCGGAGACTGAATTACTAAGGGCGCAGCTCAACGAGGTCGGACCGACGGAGCTGTGCTGCCGGCTAGGCGCTCGGTCCCTTAACACGACCCAGGTATGACCTCGGAGCACAGCACCACAGCTTGATGGAATAGGCCGGAAGTCGATTTTGATGACCACTAAACCACCCTGGCTCCCCGACAAAATTGGGAGCAGAAGAAACGATTTTTGATAGGAGCATTCTACCCGCAGAGTAAAGCATTTTCAAGAATCAATATGTTAAAATCAGAAACAGTAGTGAGAACACTAACATTTGTTGGGAAAATGGCAATTTTTCGAGAGATCCTAATAAAGCACTGATCGCTACGGCTACTATTAATTACTATAAAACGGTGGAGTGATTTTTTACACAATGGATACCTAATTTGTGATACGGCTTGGGCTCTAATAAATACATACACCCTGAATAGCCACGTTTCGAGCAGAATTTAGGTGTTCCAGAGGAATATCGAGCCGAATAAGTATAGGAATAGACATGTGTCGAGCAGGGGAACAGGGGAGCTGGGAAGCAAGGGAGCTGGGAAGCAAGGGGGCAGGGGTGTGCAGGGATGCCGCAGGGGCGAGAGCACTCGCCTCCCACCAATGTGGCACGGGTTCGATTCCCAGATCCCGCGTCAAATGTGGGTTCAGTTTGATGGTTCTCTGCTCTAGTCCGAGAAATTTTTCTCCGGGAAGTTTTTCTAACAGATTTCGAAGGATTGTACTGTAACTTGCTAAAGCGCGGGAAGATACCTAATGCAAGTAGTGATCCCTTTGGCAAAAGCGGACTTAAGGTGATTCCCGAGAAATAGAACTTGTCATAGATTCCCGATAAGACTTTGCACACTGTTGTGACATGTCAAAAAGATGATAAAAATGTGATGAGAAATGGGGGTCACCGTACTCGTTTAGGAGAAAATAGCCATTCCTTCACTTATGCTTGGCGTCAATGAAAATCCATCAATTTATCAATGTGCGCCAGCTAATGCGCGCGCCATCATGCGCAGTAGGGTTGCGCAATGCAAAACCAGGGAACCAGAGCTGAGATGTTTAGGAAAATCATGAAGCACGAATAAATACCTCTTGTTTATTTCCGCTCCCAAACCTGTATATAACAAACGGTGGTTCGGGTTCGTCCAATATTGCCACTGTGTCATAAAAAAAGCAAAATATGTTACATCATGACAAAAGAGTGCCAAAAAACGTACTCTCTCAATTTAACATGAAATTTATTTTAAATTGCTCATTTCTCGTTGATTAACACTATGTCAGTAGTCATTTCAAGAAGTTTGCGCATTTCCAGTTAAAGGTTACCACTAAGATTAGACGAAAACAATTCTCCACAAAGATCAAATGGAAGACAGCTTCTGTTGCATGAATTTGGGAAACTAGAGCTTGGCGATCGCAACGGCCGAAAGGACTCCTGAAAAATCAGAGTTCCAGGCAGGATTCGAACCTACGACTTCCGTAACACCGGTCGGATGTTCTACCTATTGAGCTTCTAGAACTCCTGGGGTAGGTAACTGGGTCGTTTATCTAGTTCCCCAATGGACAGTGCCGCCCAGTGGGCGCTTGCTTTCAGATATGGGGATCCCAAGGAACGTTCTGACCACTCGTTGAATTTGTTCCTAACAGTTGTTGGTGTTACGTTCTGTCGTTTCGTTCATTGTGTTTCATTGGCCCTAAAAACCCCTATGGGGAGTGGTAAATCAAATTATGTATGTATGTATCCGCTGGTCTGCGGGCTCTGCGAAGTCGAGCTTAGCTTACGTTGTTAGGACTCTGATCTTTCGCCATTCACAAAGCATGGAATAGTTTCCCATCCTTTCCACTTTCTCATTATCACACCTTAAACAATAATCGTCGTATTTGCTTGAAATTTTTGTCAATGGCAAATTAAAAAATTTCTATATATAAACAGATTGGAACAAAGGCAATACTCACTGTCGTTCATAATAACCCTGTCCAATAACCACGCAGTGTCTCCGTAGACCTCGGGATCATCTGAAATTTTGCAGGGAAAGTTCGAAATAAAGAATGTCACTTTTGGAGCAAGGAGAGAATTTGTGAGGATTGAATTACGAAGGGATACTCTAGAATAAACGATAATGCAGCAGTAAGGAGTTTTCGTTCTGTAACCGCAAGTTTCCAAGAGGGAGGGATAAATAGAAATGCCAGCATTACCTCCTATAGAAAACAATTAATTATTCACCGGAAGGGAGGTGAATAGTGACGGATATTTGCCGACACCGATGAGGGGAATTATTGTTTTAGGGTAAATTAAAACCACATAACTTGAATAATCAGCCGAGTTTATCAATGAAGTTTGCTGCTCGTTAACCGAAGCGAAACGAGAAGCCATTTTGTTTTCTCCATTTACTCAGAGGTGAATAGTGCTTGCGACTCACCTCCGAGGGAGCCAATCAGAATGCGCGGAAAGAACTTCACTTGTGTGGTATATACTATGTATTAATAGCTCAAACTATTTCATCTTTTTTCTGCGCAATGTAATTTTCAAGGCAAGATTATGAATCACTTAAGGTACTCAAGTCAAGCGAGACAATGGCAAGCCGTTTGAAGCAAATTGTAACCCTCGGCAATATATGTTGATACAATAGACTTAACTGATTAGAGTGTAATGTGAAGTGCTAGTTTATATGGATAGCTGCAGGATCTCTGCTCTACGGGCATCCCAGGCTCGATTTACTAGCCGTTGTTTCGGGAAATGAGCCAGCGCTCACTCCCAAAGGAGGAGACCCGAATCCGAGTGAGCAGCGGAAATCGACCTCGGGCATCCTAGCAACAGCATAGTTATATCCGACTTGAAAATGCCACGCTATTGGGGATAAGTCGCACACCCAGAACATTAAATTTGTGTTTGCTGGGAACCGTTATCCATTGAGTAAGGTTTTTACAGTGGTCAGTTTTTGCGAATTCATCACGAGATTGGCGACCAGGAACTTTCCACAATACTTCACCCAAATAAACATTATTACAGTTATTTATCTCTCATAACTCGGTCGTCTTGCAGTCAATTGGACTTTGTTTGAAACAAATCGGTTACCTTTCACGACAGGTCTCCTTTTAGTTTTACCCTATTTACACACCTGCATCAATGGCAAAAAGTCAAATTTGTGATAGCCAATTCGCAGGCAAAAAAAATAAATAAATAAATAACTAACAAACGTACAATGATATGAATAGGTTCGAGAAATGCCACGACAGTAGGTTGAAATGTTGAAATACACAAAAGTGATATATGTTCGGCTTTGATTTTTGCCCCTTCACTTGACTTTGTTTCTTTGTTACTAATTATTACTATTGTTTAAATTTCTTTGACATTAAATAATATTTAGCGCTAAGTTATACTTAGTTCATTAGTCGTTTAACATTGATATCTTGTTATCCTTGTAATTTTTTAGCATTTATATTTTGTAATTCTTACACGGCATTTCTGAAAACCAGCTTGCTGAGCCATTTACCGTGTTTTAAAGAAAGTTGATTGATTGATTGATGGATGGATTGAGAGACTTGACCTTATTTTGACACC
>BLFO01001879.1:463573-468573 GCA_014634245.1 Montipora cactus
ATTTTACAAAAGAATTAACTGTTGTCCCCTTTCAAAAAATATGTAATGAGGTAATGAAAGTACATTCTAGTGTTTATTTAAAAAGACGGGTCTGAAATTAATATTTAGCCTTTAAAAATTCAAATGCCATGTGATCAATGCATTACCAAGACAACTAGCTTGCGCAAAGAGGTGAAAACTATTTTTCCTTAAAAAAGACCTGAGAATTCAAGTCGCTTCGAAAAAATTGTTAAAGTGAATTGTGAAATCAGCAACTGACTAATATATTGTGCTGTTTCACCTTAAGAGACAAAATAGAAGCTATGTTTAAATTAATATTCGTTGATGACTTTCTCTCCAGCTGCAAGGAGAGTGTTTTTGTCTTAACCCATCGTTAAGAACACTTGTCTTAAAAGTTTATATATATCGAAAAGTTCTTCAGTAACATAATAATAATAATAATAATAATAATAATAATAATAATAATAATAATAATAATTAATAATTCAGGTGCTTGATCGAGCAAAGGGTTTATTCTGACTACGACGATTCGAGTGAAAGTTTATTTAGGATGTGTCAGTCAGCCGTACAAATGCAAGACACTCTTTCTAAAAATCCAAGACAATCCTACTACAAATGCAAAACAAGCCTACTATACTACTAAAGTTAAATATAATCAGAGAAGTTGTGCTACGCTAGATACGAAAAACCACTAAAAAACCACCGTTTAGACTTGGCCAAAAAACATGTGGAAACGTATTTCCCGTCTAATGCAGCAGCACATCATAAAAAAGTAAATAGACAGGGAGGCTACCCTTAACTAGTCCCGTGACACCCCGCGAGCGTCAGAATATCAATTCTGACTAATTCATTCGGTCATTCAATCGTCAGAAATTACATTTCCTAAATTTATCCAAGATGACTTCGAGCCAAAAGAATGCGGTTTCGATAAAATAACTGAATTTAGATACAAAATAACGAAGAGTATATTTTTAGATATTTGGAATACTGCCTGAGAGGCTGGAAGTTTTACTATTTTTCTTTTATAGTTCAGTTCGACAAATTTGCGTTTAATTCTTGAAAAGAGTTAAATAATTACCGTGCGACGTGCCTTACCGTGGCCACCTAACAAAGATTTTTTATAAATTGTCCACCAAACAGGGTGTGTGAATTTGATTGACAACACGCCTCCTTGCAAAGTTCGCACAGTTATAGTTTGAACACTGTTGCGTGGGTTGTTGAGTTGACGTATTAACACGTAATTGTCAAATGTGAAGGTTTGTTGGCTGACAACCGTAAGACGCGTTGGACTGTAAATTCGTCTCGAGGGAGTTTTTTGGCTCCGAGTTTTCTCAAATTAGCAAACGTATAAGTTAACTGTATGATGAGGTACTAGGTCTAATATTTATATTTTTCAGTGCTACTTTTTATTAGACAGTCGAACAACACGACAATTGCCACAACTCCGAAATACAAGATCGTTCCAGGAACTTTATCAAGAACAGCCCCTGGTGCAGATACACACATGCACATACATAGATACACATATACATCAACTTTATTTATCTCGAAATTCAGTGTAGGAAAAGTTAGTGTTTTATCGCAAACGTGACTATCGAACCAAAAGACATAACAGCAAACAATTCCTTACAAACTTTAATATATTTGATGGAACAATCTTAGCATGCATGCATTTCCACAGATATTCCTTTACACTAACTTGAATAAAGTGTTTGCAATGAAAAAAAAAAGAGAGAGAGAGAGAAGTCGGACAAAAATTTAAAACCCTCAGTTTTAAAATGCTTGGTAAACACATTCATCAGTTACCTGAGCGAAATCTAACAACTTTCATGTCATTAAGAGGAAAAACCTGAACTGGCTCCGAGCGAGATCTACAACGAAATAATGAAAACAGAGCTCTTTTGAACTGTGGCATTTTAAATGCATCTAACAATGGATTTATGAGAGAGTTTGCGTAAAATAAGCAATATAGAGAATACGTTAAATGAAACCCTGTTTGATAAGAAATGGTTTCTAACCATTCGCCTGAAGAAAGGTAAAAACAAATATAGACAATTCCACGGGGCAGCAGTAGTATTGCCGATACAATTGTTACAATGAACAGTGTCTTGGTCAATTTTCTTTCTCTATTGATGGCACATTGATGTTCAGGATGAGTTCCACAGTAAAGTTTAATAACGATGGACGAGTAAGAAAGAGGGATAATTAAAAAAAGACCAATTAGGGACAAGACGTAGGCGAATTTCAGGGGATAGAAAAAAATGATGGCTGTATACAGCGCAGCTGTAAACCAAACACCCGTAACAGCTGCTCCAAACCTCCTTTTTTCGATGAGGCGATGCTTGAATGGACGAAAAGTTGCGTGCATCCGCTCCAAAGAAATAGCAACAAGGCTTGTTACAGAAGCTGCTGGAAAGAAGTACGCCAAACTTGAAAAAACTTTTGGGATCTCAAGTGTCCAAAAGGAACAATTGTTACCCAATACCAAAAGCACAACGATCAAGTGGTATGGAACAAACATGTCTGCAACAGCCAGGCTGATCACCAGGTACATGCTACCCTTGCGAAGGATTCGCTCTTTTAGGAAAATAATGATTGCAAGGGTATTCATGGTCACGATAGAAACAGCTTCGATGTTAAGTACTGTCAGCCAGGCCATGCACTCGGATGAAGAAATGGGCACGAAATTTGGAGTCACTGTTCTGTTTTGGTGATGAGAATCATTGGCCATCTACGTGAAGAAAGAAAACGACGATTAGAATATTAGGATAGTTTGTGATTGGCTAAGAGAAATGCAGTTTCTAGGTAACAAAATAGAAAAGAGACGAAAGAGGTAATTCAGTCAAAAAAAGGTAACAAACGAAGCATTCTGATTGGCAAATGATCACAGATAGCCAATCAAATGTGAGTCCTCTGCACAATTATCATAAGTTTTCTTTTTATTTTCTCCCTGTATATTATCAATTTTGTAGCCACAATTTTTTTTTCGGACAATTTGAAAAAAAAATAAACACTGGTAAATTTAAGACCCCTAGGCTCGTGCAGTTCAGTTGGTTTTTAAAATACAAGCTTTTCTTGTCCCAAATTGCACGAAAAACATCGTGATTATTCGTATACACACAATCTGCCTTTGCACTTGGTATTAGTAACATTCCGCGCAAAAATGTATTTCATTATGATCGATTGATAAAGAAGCTGAAAATGAAGTAACACAGAGAGAACCAATAAAAGCGGCGTCTAAGTGGCGCATTGACATCGACGCTTGGACGCTTATCTTGGCTAAGGAAAATGCAGTTTTTAGGTAACAAAATACAAAAGAGACGAAAGAGGTAATTCAGTCCAAAAAAAAAAGGTAACAATCCAAGCATTCTGATTGGTCAATGATCACATATAGCCAATCAAATGTCAGTCCTCTGTACAATTATCATCAGTTTTCTTTTTATTTTCTCCCTGTATGTTATCAATAAGTAGCCACAAGATTTTTTTTTCGGCCAATTTGAAAAAGTAAACACTGGTAAATTGAAAACCTCTCGGCTCGTGCATTTTAGTTGGTTTTCAGAATAACTTACAAGCTTTTCTTGTCCCAAATTGAACGAAAACATCGTGATTATTCGTATACACACAATCTTCCTTTGCACTTGGTATTAGTAACATTCAGCGCAAAAATGTATTTCATTATGATCGATTGATAAAGAAGCTGAAAATGAAGTAACAAAGAAAGAGCCAATAAAAGCGGCCTCTAAGTGGCGCATTGACAACGACGCTTGGACCGTGCGGCGCTTATCTTTGAGAAGACAATGATGGGGAAACAGCTTCAGTTTCAACTTTACAGTGTAGGATGCCTTGGCAATTTTTCCTGGACCAGTCTAGGCCTGAATGATAGTTTGCCTTTGATCACCAATTAGAGTGAACCAACAGTGTGGCGTGGGGTGGTGATTGGCAGTCATGTCTGACCAAAGCACAGGGGTGGGGAGGGTAGCTTTTTTTAAACTTTGTGACGGCAGCAGAATTGGCTTGGTTTCACAATTTCTTCAGGCACGTTTTGAATGTTTTTCTACTCAATATAGTTTCATATGGACTTTAATACAGGTCTGTTTCGTAGACCAACAAGGAATTGGACCACTCATCAGTTAAAATTCCATGTACACTGTAGCATCGCTGGGGTTTATATACATCAGTAGCGTGATCGTTACAAGATTCAAACTTGGGAAACAATAGTAAAAAGGCATTTGTAAATTTATGATTGGTTCTTAAGGATGCGATTGAACCTAAGGAGAAAATTTCGCTTATGCCTGCAAGTCGATATGAGTTCATTATGTTTGTTGAGCGTTGCCATGTCCGGTTTATACAGAATATAGAATTTCTCGGTACTACATAGATTACATCGTTTAGTAAGGTTGCTATAAGATTTGGCCTTGGCTAGAATTTTCCAGGAGATGGCGAAGTCTTTCTTTTGATCTTTTAGCTGCCATAGATGTTTGCTCAGTTCGATGTCATTCTTTTTACTTTCGTTTTTGAATGACATTTCGTGGTTTCGCCATCTCGTCTTAAACTCAGTGGCGGTGAGGCCGACGTACGTCTCCGTGCTTTCGGCGGTCGTGATAGTGGCTTGATACACCATATGAAACTATATTGAGTAGAAAAACATTGTTATTACCGCTCCATTATTGTTGAGCACTGTTCTGGATTTATCAGTGTGGAACTCACCTGAAGTTATATTATACACCAATAGATATATATTTAACAATTATTCCATGAGCGGGCGTTGGATATGAGATGGTAAATAGCCAACGAGGCGCGTAGCGCCGAGTTGGCTATAACCACTCTCATATCCAACAAGCGCGAATGGAATAATTGTTTTATTAAATTCCTTTAACTCCAAAAGTTTAGAAGTACGAAATACGAGCGGAAAAAGCGAGAAAATCCTAGCGAAATCGAAAAAAGTTGATGAAGATGCGATGTTGTGTAATACCTCGTGGTCAGACAGACGCAGGCTCATC
>BLFO01001879.1:476073-478573 GCA_014634245.1 Montipora cactus
TGCAGCCTTTATAATTGTTGCATACAGTATATCATTCCTCCAACTTGTAACTGGGCATAGTGCAAACTTGGATACAGGTTTGAAAAAGCTGAGAAAGACAAACCTTGAAAATGATATCTCCACCATCTTCTTGAACTGTCGGTCTGCCAGAAAGGAATAGTAATAATTCCAAATCAAAGCACTGTTAACAGAATCAAGCTATAGGAATACTACTAGGAACCTAACATTACCATGAAGCAAATTAATGCCTGAGGATCAAATGCCATTAATGTAACAAGGAAAACAAAGTCTATCACAGCCAAATCTAAACAAATTAGATAATACTACATGTAGCCCAAGAAAAACACTTTTTTTTTTCCCTAAGTACTGTCGGTAATGTTCACAAGCTTATTCATGAGTAACTTCAAAAAGTCATTCCACAGACTTTTGATATAGTCAACTCTCTCATGGTGACCACATCCCATAAAATTAATGAGCTCTTTCAAGAACAAAACTATTGCATTTTTCTGTCAAATGCATGAAAAATAGAAGTGATCCTCATACTTAATATCTAGACAATAACTATTATCTTATAGACACCTGAAAATTGTTCATGGCTTTAACTCTTTGATACCAAAACCGGCCATACTTAGTATTTTAGTATGTCTAAGGTCAATGGGGAACCCCCAGGAGTCACTGCGTTAACAGGTTTCGAACCCATGACCAGATATTAAAGTGGATCACTTAATCTATCTTTCATCTATCTGCATTCAAGTATATACATAATTTGTACATTTACATGTATTTCATTCTGTCAAATACAGATGCACTGCTTCAAAGTTCTTGTAAGCAACCACTACTCAATTTTTTAAAGTGACTGTGACCACTTTGTAAGCCAAAAATATTCCATATTCCATTTGATATCTGTTGCTGATAAGGAATCACCCACATAGATCAGTTATGGTTGTCACAAAATCTTTACTTAAGTGTCACAAAGTGCAGTTTTTAACACAGCAAGATTGCTACTGTAAAAGCCATTGGCAACTTCCCATAAGAAAATATTTTGTCATGCAACAAAGATGGTTACTTTAATATACCTGACTGTTCAGTATGTCACATTAAAGAGATGCATGGCCCTAATATTTAGATCACATAGTGTTCCCCAATCTAACTTCCACCTTAAAATACATGCATCCGTGGACATACGTACAACTCATGTACTATAAGTGTATGAAACTTTATAGCCCTGTTTGTTTCTTAGAATTTGACGGTAAAAGAGGTGGCAATTGAAAATAACAGAACAATGTCTGACAACGCTACTGATGTGCATGAATTGCTTTATAATTAATGGCTTTGTACTTCACAATTTATACCTTATTCTTGTTTCTAACAGCTCCTTTATCATAGCAACAGTTTCATCGTCATCAGGGTGGATTGCTGCAAGTTGCAAATGTGTGATACGACAAATCCAAATACTTTAACCCTTTCCCTCAAGAGAATGAGACTAGTAGATTTTACCTTTTTACCACCATTGCCTATAATTTCGCAATTTGATTGGCTAAGACTACAGCCAACACTGAACCACTTTTGATTTGTTAATTGTCTTAAACGCCAGCCAGTTTTACTCGTCAATGGAGGCCTCTTCAGGGATGAATGGGTTAACAACATCTACGTTGTACATGTAGGTCTACTCAACAACTGTGTCCCCTTCAACCCAAACAGTCCTAAGAGTGAGACTATAGATTATACTCTGTCTAATTTGCCAGACAATTTTACTCATACTCACAGCAAACAGGGCAATAATGACTCAATAGTAGCTTTGGAAAGAAACGTTACATGATTTCAAGAAATATACAGTATTAAACATTTGAACATGACCGAGAACTTCCAGCTAAACTTACATCAGGTTGTGATAATGCGTGAAAGCTTTTATACTGTAGCTCTTTTCAAATGCAATAAACACCAGCAAAATGCGATAAACACTCATATATTTTACTCTGACTAATGCCAGACGATTTTACTCATCAATGGGGTCTGCCTCAGGGACGAATAGGTTAACACAGCAAACAGGGCAATATTTAACAATTAGACCCGTAGCCAGCAAGGGCTACAGGTCAATAGCCTATGAGGCAAAGCCGAAGGGCAAGGACTACCGGTCAATAGCCCATGAGGTGAAGCCAAATGGGCTATTGAGCCGAATGGGCTGTGTTTTAGTATCACCCAACTAGTCGAATCGAACAGAAAGGCAATAATAAAGTTCGCAAATGCAAGTTAAAGAAATATTTATTTGGAAATACATGTAAAACAAAAGATACATGTAGCGTCACGCTTTTCGCTACTCAAGTAATAGTCCTCTAGTAGCGTAACCAATTAAAATGCACGATTTGCATTAATCCACTAGTTGGGTCATACTAAAAATAATACTAGCTTTGGAAAGAAATATACCCAATTGGAATAGTATATTCATGACGGAGAACTCCGACCCAGCCATAATACAGCTGGTTGTAGTTAAAGTGCTTTA
>BLFO01001879.1:502265-517087 GCA_014634245.1 Montipora cactus
GGGGGGGGGGGGGGGACTGTGGACTGTCTTGTCGGAGCAGTGCTAGTGCTAGTCTTTGAGGGAATACTATCGCAGAATTGTATCCTTTCAATATTTTCATTATACGTTCTCCTCCCTCTTCCAAGCTGTCGCTTCCAAGTTGTCGCGTTAGAGTTGGGGTTAGCGTTAGGGTTAGGGCTAACGTGGAAGCGACAACGTGTGACCCTTACCGGCTTCCGTGGATATTGGTACTTGCCTTTACTCCACTGATGAACTGGATGTGTAACGTGATTGCCTTAATTCAAGTCAGCTGTCCGTATCCTAGAGTACAGCCTGTTGTACTGCCCGCAAAATTTCAAAATTTAAACATTGTCTAGCAAAGTTTTTATGCTGTTCGTGTCACATTAACTTGTAAAACCCTTTAAATCATGAGAAACAACGATATAAAAAGTCAAGAAGATTTATTTGTTTTTCGGATTTTGATGCCCCAAACGTTTCGGCAAATGATTACTTTCCCTAAATCAACCTGAAAAAAACTTGGTCCGTTACTTATAATACGGTTAGGAAGAGGAATGTGTGTAACAGGCGCGTAAATAACAAAACTTACATGAAGCAAAGATGAGCACGCTGAACAACGATCTCTCTTATATCCTGGGGTTAGGGCTATTCTCAATGAAAGTGATCATCGCAATTAATGAAGTAACACAATCGAGCAGTTGGGAAAGTAGACTGAGATAACCCAGACTTGAACGGGATTCGAACCCATGAACCTGCTATTGCGATGCACTTGCTCTGCCATCTGCACTATCAAGCCGACTGGGAGCTGGTCACTTACAAGTAGTTCGTATTATATACTGTGAAATCTGGTTTTCACCAGCGACGCAGCAAATTTCCCTTTTCGTAAACGGTCGTTGCCATTTCTCAGAACGGTCGTTGCCATTTGAAACGGTCGATGCCATTTATAACGGTCGACTACACACTTCACTTCAAAGGAAATTAAAAGAAACAAACTAAGAAAAAATATTAACAAAAATTAAGACAAAAAAAGAAAAAAAAAACATTTATAAAAAAAAAAACTGGAGGAAAAAAAGAGTCCAAAAATTTAAGACTCGAACTCGGGTTCTTAGCCCTCACCCTAAACAGAACCCTAACTCGAACCCTAACTCATATGACCAGCGAGACACAACCCACAGTAACCGCAACCTTTTGAGTTCTTAGACCTAATGAGTGTAATTCAGAGCTAAAAAATGGCATCGACCGTTTCAAATGGCAACGACCGTTCTGAGAAATGGCAACGACCGTTTACGAAAGGGAAATAAGTAGGGACGCAAGCACAAGCACAAGCGCAAGCGTAAGAGAGCTCATTTCACCGTGAAAACCGGGTTGACGCAAGCATAAGCGCAAGCTGCAAGCACAAGGATCAAAATGTTTCCTTTTCCTTATGCGTACGCCTATGCTTGCGTTCGCTTGTGTCGTGTGAAAACGAAACACAGCGTAAGCACAAGGAAATTTGCTACTTCTGGCCAATTAACCCTTTCACTCCCGTGGGGTTCCCCATTGACGAGTAAAATCGTCGGGTGTTAGACAGAGTAAAATCTAGAAGTGTCACTCTTGGGAGTGAAAGGGTTAAAGCACTCGTTCCAAATTCCCCACGTCTGAGAATTTGAGCAAATCGCGGCTGGACGGAGAAAAGGAGCTAAAGAGAATTCCATTTTTTTAGTTATCCAATATGGCCATGGCAGCTGGCCATGATGGATAATGGGGCTTTGTGAATAATACCTTTATAACACATTCCAAGTAACGGAGGTCTTTAAAGTCATCCACTGTAAGAGTGTCTGGACGCTGTTCTGTAAAACATAAAATTCACAGAATTAACTGTTTTTTAGCAAGGTCAGTGAAAGAAAATATAGGACAGCCGCTTCTTCCTTGTTTGATTTCTTTTTTACCGAAGAAGTGGTCCACTTCCTCATGAACTTTTTGCTGCATCTCAGGATATCGACCAAGACAATACAAAGCCCATGTGATGCCAGCTGCTGTCGTATCGTGACCCTTTTCAAGAGAGAAACAAACAAACAAAATCAGAAAACACATTAACCATCAAAGCAACCTACTGAACGTTGGCGAAAAAGCAGATATGTCCAAAAATGCCCCAAATTAGGTGCGAAACGAAGTGCCTCCTTGTCGACATCACTCGTGTTTCGGAATACCGACAATTAACGTTACACAGTGTCCCCCATATCACCTTACTCTGATTCTTCGCTTTCGCGTACAATAGCAAAGAAAAGAAATGACTTACCTGACCGGAACTTGTTAGCGAGAAAAGCAAGGTCGGGCAATTGAGAATTTTAAATTAATGCCCCGCGAAAATGCTTACAAAAAAAAAACAAACAAAAAAAACAACTTTCTTCTACTTTCTTATAAGGAGTCTATAAAACTTAAGAGAGGGTCTTAAATGTTGGAATTATAAGTTTGGGGTCATTAGCTCCTGTTTCCACCGTCTTAATTGTAATTTCAAAGTTTCAAAACGGGCGGCTCGAATTACCTCAAACATGAAAGTATCAACCTCTTCTCTGACTCCCTCTCGTGAAATTTCTCCGCTGTCATAGGCATTAAGCAAAAGATCAAGGAATGCTAAGAATGTCTTTTTGCGAGGTTCTTCCTGCTCTGTATCGTCGTCTTGAAGTTTCTCTTTTGAATTCATTTTCCTGGCTGCTCGTTCTGCAATGCGCTCTTCAATAACCTCGGGACAACCGAAAAAAAAAAAAAATCCACTGTCTTATACTGTGATCTCGTAAAGTGAACTAGTTAAACAAAGGATGGGTTAACTGAAAAGAGTTTCACAAACTCTGTTGAACGTAAATATTCAAAACAACGCAAGCTTGCAAGCCTGTACGAACAAAATCTGAAAAAAATCTCTTCCTTCGTTCTGCAATGATAAATATGTTAATTTATTCAATCTTTAAATTTTCATTTTATATTATGATAATTTCGGAAAGGACAAGAAGGACAAATCAAAGTTACAGATTCCTTTCCAAATGGTTGTCCTCTTCTGTGTTTCTAACTGTTCTTGGATAATGATCTCTTCCTCCAACTTTTCGCGCAGTGCTACACTATGTTAATGCTCTGGCGCGTTTGACTACTTTAGCAAGCACTTTCGAATTCTTCTGCCATCCTGTTTCTTTTGAAGCAAGTTTTAACCTACCTCGCGAGGGCAGTTTGGTTTTAACCCGTTCCGCCCTCCCCCCACCCCTCCCTATTGATGAGTAAAATTGTCTGGCGTTAAACAGAGTAAAATATAGTCTCATGATTCGTAAGAATCAATGGGTTAAACATGATTTAAAATGCGTTGGATGATAGCACACAACGTGAATGCCACAAATCCAATCCCTGTTTAACTTAACTATCTTTAACTTGTTTATCTGTTTAGTGTGGACAGGGTATAAGACACGTTTTGAGCAATAAAGAAAAAAAAGGAAAGGAAAGGAAAGGAACTTTATTTAAGTGTCTAGTAGCTCTAGCGCTGAAGCACTAATTGGGGATACTGTAAATTGAAATTAAAACAATTAACACAAATCAAGTCAAATGTTGGTTTTTGAGGAGAGGGGAAACCGGAGTACCCGGGGAAAATCTCTCGGTGCAGAGTAGAGAACCAACAAACTCAACCCACATATGACGCCGAGTCGCCCGGGCCACATTGGTGGGAGGCGAGTGCTCTCACCACTGCGCCATCCCTGCACCCCCAGGAGTGAAAGGATAGAGGGGAAATTGGAATAATGCTAAGGGAGGACGGGAAAGCGGGAAAGGAAACAAAAAGATGGTGGAAAGTTGAGCAGGACTGAACTGGGAAATACCTTGTTCGTGAAGCCATGAATGATTTTTAGACATTTATCGTGCTCTCTTCCTGAAGTCGTCCAACTGTACAAGATATCGTTCCACAACCACGGCGATCGCTGTCGCTTGTGAATCAGGCCGGATATCCTAATAAAAATTCAGCACAACATATGAAGCAATAACTGACGCAAGGACTTGTTATTTAAGTCACAATTTAGCGTGTGAAATGCAGATGATCCTGAGGCCATCTATTTAATCAGCAAGAAATGTCTACAGTAAAATATAAATTTTATAAGCACCTAAAAGCAGAAGTATTACCTCAAGACTGCATTGACATATGGAGAACTGCAATTTTCTTGAGCATTCGGCGACGAGTCCATTGATGTAACTTGATCATGAAAAAATATTTATAGCCATTAGAGCCAATAAATTCATTAATTAAGGCAATATTTCTTAAATTGAAGTTCTTGTGCTGCAGTGAGTGTCGAAGGTCATAGCTGCGATCATTGTCAGCCAATAGACCTTATTCATAAATGGCGGTCAATTTACAATTCTTTTGTCGAAGTGCAAATTAGCCTACCAAGCCTCGATACCATACAGTGAATTGAAAAGAATTCTTGCTCTAAAATGAGGCTTGGTAGGCTAATTTGCAACTGGACAAAAGAATTACAAATGTGACCGCCATTTATGAATAAGGTCTATAAGAGCCAAAACAAAGAACCAATTGTGATTGGTTCATACTCATTTTCGCACGCTCAGCGCCGACTGCATGGATTCTCATCGCGTTATTATTTTCTGGTTTGTTTCACGGTTTGAGGGTGCTTTGATTGGCTAATTGATTTTGGTCAAGCATATGTACCAATTCAGTTGTTTTTTTCTTTATTTGTTCATGAAAGAGTAACTGAATCCTAAAACCGAGTTCGAGCGTGCCGTCACAAAACAAACGCTCTGCAGGGAGTACGATCCCCAGATTTCACTTAGTCCTGCCAGGCAAACTTACGCACATAAAATATGCAAATGTGGTCACACATGACTTACTGCAAATGATATCCAACGTGCAAAGTGAAATGTAAGGCATAATGTTGAAGACGCCTTTGCTAGCTTTCCTCTGTTAAAATGAAATTTTAGGACAACTTCAGTTCGTCTATCAGTTCGTTTTGAGAAGTTTAAGCTTATTTGAAAAAAAAAATATGAATAAAGCTTGTTTTACTTCGGTTCAAAGGCAAATTACCTTCAGGCTTTGTACCAGAATCACTGCTTGTTCTTCAAACACTTGAATAAAATCGTTCAAAATACGAAAATGAAAAGTTGGGGTTATCAACTTCCGTCGAGCCCTCCACTTGGATCCATCACTACACACGAAGAATGAAAGACTATTAAGAAGAATGTAGAAATAATTTACATGTAGGAAACCACAGAAAGGTTTTGAATTGCGCGTGGAGGAGAGAAACAATTACGATATACAACGGCAACTTCTTAAAGAACTGGCCACTAAACAATAGTATTGGTTCTATACGTTTGTATTCATTCCGTAACATGAAATAATGAATTTCTATTTCGATTGGAAATCATCGGCAAATTTTATTTATTTATTTATTTTCCCCAGAAGGAACGTGACTTCCCGGAAGGTCAAAAAAATAATAATGAAGATCGACAAACGATAAACGATGCCATCTTCTCTCTATTATCCACAGACATAAAAGTCGGAGAGTACCTGCACTGATAACTATATTCCTGTCTCTATCTGTTTTCGAAGATCTGTTTTCGACAGAGAGCAGCGTTTGTGCACTAGGACATTCAAAAATGGAAATGACGCCTTGACATCGGAGCGGTTTCGTTGAACACCACCTGAACACTATTTCATCTCTCTCTCCATGGGTATCCCATAAAAGTTATGGGGCTTAGTTTTCCATGAAAAGCCTTTTTTTCACACATGAGGGCAAAGGGTGTCTGGGAATACTGGGATTTGTGTATAAGTAACAATTAGTAGAACTTTGGGTAATCAGTGAAGAAACAAGCTAAATATTGATTGAAATTTATTTCATTGTGTTTAGTTTATGGCAGTTGGAGCACAGATGAGGTGTTGGAGTACTCCTAAGAAAACAATAGCAGATAGCTAATCCAGCTAGTTTTTGGGCCTTTTTAGAAGTAGTATCAAAGAGGAACAATAGCGAAGAATTGGAGAAACGTACGTTACCTTAACAGTAAGCCTTTTGTTGCAATGGACGTCAGGACCAGCAAAAAAAGAAAGAGACATAAACGATAGTTATTAAGAAAAAGAAAATAATTATAGAAACACAAATAATAACTAAACCCAAGAAAGTAATGCAGGGAAAGCTTAAGAAAAATAACTAGATCAGTATGTATACATTCGTACAGACGCATTGGTGGAGCACAACATCGCAAGAGGAATGCTACAGCCAGCGTTCCCGGAAGGTTTTTGTGTGTTCTGCCCGTGCAAAAATCATAGCGAGAAAATCATCCTACTTTTTCCGCAGCAAAGTCTATTCAAAGCAAGCTAATTTTGAAGCTCATAAAATTCTCTGGTCTGCAAACCAGCGAGCTAGAGTCTGATTCCCTGTACTTGAGACATGAGGACAAAGGTACGGGGATACTTAGTGACCTTAATGGCAAAGTTCCCATTATCTAAACACTCAAGGGGTGGGGAGAATTCGAGACAGTTATGAAAACCCGAGACTGCGTTTCGGGTTTGCATTCCCTTAAAACTGGCAGACCAGATCTTACAGCAATCTCAAAGTATTAAATACCTTGGTGTATACATTGACAGTCACTTGATATGGAATGACCATATTGAATATATATGTAACAAAATAAGCAAAAATATCAATATCATGATTACGTTAAAGCGTTACTTGACATCCCAATCATTAATTTCGGTCTGCTATTTATTAATACATCCTTTTCTCAATTATCGCTGTATTTTTAATTATGATGCTCCTCTCTCTAAAGTCGTGAAACTGCAAAATAAATCCATTCGCTCAATTAATGATGTTCCATTGACGGAACCATTGTTAATAGATGTAGGCTGGTTATGAAACTCGACAAGTTTCTTTGTTTCATGTTTTTGTTCGCTTTTTTGGCCTTGACCCTGCACAAAACCCGACAAAAACACACTTTTTTCGGCAGGATAACCAATCAAAAGCTTCGACTAATTTATTCGAAATTAACTAGCGAACCAAAAACAAAAGATTGTGCAGGGTCACGGTCGGTTCAACATCTAATTGCGACTGCATTGTTCCTGCTTTTGAAATTCCCAGGGTTTCATAACCAGTCCCTAGATTAACTATGACGGAACCAATAACCCCTTACTATGTTGCTCTGCATTTATTGAAACTCTCTGATATAGTTAAATTCAATACGTGCTTTCTGTGTTATGATTATTTGAGAGATGATAAAACTCCAAGTTTTTCTTTGATCTTAAGCTCTGAACAGCATATAGTTACAATACTCGCAGTACATCTTTTGACCAGCTAGTTATTAAATCTTTTCGAACAAATCTTAGGAGATTTTGTCCAAGTATTAGTGAAAAATATTTTTGGAACAACATTTCTCTGACCCTCTGTCTATTCGAAATCCTCGAAAAGTGCGCACACAAGAGCACTAAAACGTTATTATGCTGCTCAGTGTTAATATACTTAGTCGACGTTAATTGTAAGTACTTTTGTAATTCATTGGCTGTCTTACATAACTTTGTAACTTCACATTTCTTTTTCCTTTGATATAGTAAAAGATAAAGTCAAGGGGCACCATGCATAATAGTTCAACGAGATGTGCCCCTCTTCTTTTCTTTTCATGCAATATTTGAAAGTGCCCCTAACCCTTCAACTTGTTGTTGTTGTTGTTTTTTTGTAGATTTTCATATCCTTCAAGAACTCATTTTCGGAAAAAAATAATAAAAATATACAATCCTGATTATTTTACGAGCGCTTGAAGTTAATTTTTTGCGCGCTATAAGCCACGCTAGCTGGACAAATTGTTGTCTCGTGGGCTCATTAGGAACGAGCCAATGAGAAGCGTTCGATATTTGACACTTTTTAGCTGTGACGTAAGAAAAGGACATTCCAACAACTCAAAGCTTGTACGATGGCCTTTTCTTACGTCACGCTCGATATATGGATACATTTAATTAACCGAGTGGAGGACTAATGCGAACGATAGGTGAAAAACAGTCAAGACTGCCATCACTTTTAGCGCTCGTCAAAAAATCAGGATTCAATATATTTTTAAGTTTTTTTCTGAAAATGAGTTCTTGAAAGATATGAAGATGGGATGCCGATCTTTTAACATGCCTTTAAGGTAACAAAAATAAAAAGGACTACCTGTTCCAAGCCAGGGAATCAAGTACGAATAATCACCAGATTTAATGGTATGCTTGGAGCTGTTTAAAACAACCTGCAAAAATAAAAATTTGGTTTTATCAACGGAGTTGATAATGTAAATTGGCCACCGTACAGAGATTCTAAAAGCTGACGTTTCGAGCGTTAGCCCTTCGTCAGAGCGAATCAAGGGATTATGGGTTACGTGTAGTTTTTATAGTAGAGTAGGAGCTACGCTATTGGTGGTAACATGGCAACGTGAAAAATAGGAATATATTAGTTAAATGAAAAGCGTTCGTTAATACCGTGAGGATTAAGGGTGCCGATTTGAAAGATGAATTTTTGTTCCAGATTCTTGCGGCTTTCCGTCGTACCCACAATAGATGTAGGGAAAGGCCGCAGATAGCCATGTGTTTTTTGGAGTGGTTAGGCAGATTAAAATGGCGAGCGACTGGCTTAGATTCATCCTCGTCATTCTTCTCAACATCGCGAAGGTGTTCGTGGAATCGGTCACCTAGTCGTCTACCTGTCTCACCAATGTATAATTTATTGCATAACGTACAGGTTATGCAATAAATGACATTTGCGGGGGTACATGTGAAACGATCGGTGATCTTAACAGATCGCTTAGGTCCCGATATCTTGCTAGTGTTAACAATGAAAAGACAAGTTTTGCATCATGAGCGCGCGCATTTGAAAGTGCCGGGTTGCTCGTTAGTGCAATCCGTCTGAGTTTTAGACGTGTCCACACAGCCTGAATCGATGGAAACTTTCTTTGCCCATCAAAACTGTTTCCGCAATATTCTTAGCCTACCCTTCAATTTTGGGGAAGGCATTTTTTTCCCTTTCATCAACAAATTAGATAATTAATTATTTTTTTTGATGGGCAGAACTCAAACCTTGGATGCTACTACGAGTTAATCGGCTTTTGAGCAACATGCAGAGCCCTGGAAATATGGTGCCAGATAAGACTGATCGCAGTTGCTCTACATACTGATTTGAAAGATATTCGAGATGATATTTCACAGTTTTTTGCGTTCGTTGGGCTGACGAGTACGAAAATTCGATCTCTGCCATGAGTCGAAACTCGCCTCGATCCAATCGGCGCCCAAGTTAAGCGAGTAGGAAAATTTCAATAGAATTCTCATCAAATTTAATCCACCAATCCAGGTAGCTTAAGTAGGTTAGCAATTACTTTCGGCCAATGAGAAAGTCGCTTGCGGTTATTCAAATGGTAAATACAACATGCGTGCTATTTTTATTTATTTTAGTATTGTATTGGCACGTGCTATATCCTCATTTAATCTTACCCGTAAGAACACGTTTTATTTTTATGTCGTTTAACATAGTCTGCAAACAATCCACTTTCAGGAATGTTAAGCCAGACGACAGCTGTCGTGAAAACACCGACTCTGTAGTGGAAGTGGGTGAGTAAAGTAAGTATCATTATTTACCCTGAGATTTTTAGAGTAGTCATAGTAGCTAATATCTCCGAGCATTGAACAGAACCACTGACCGGAGGCAAACTAATGGGCTATTTACAAGCGCAGCCAGGAAATTGAACTAGGGACTACCTGGAACAAAATCCCCGAATCTCAAGACAAGCGCGCTAACCACTGGGCTCACCCAGTGAACAAAGATGGCGTGTACGAAGTAGGGAAGTGTACGAAGTAGAGAGCTTCTTTATAGGCTAGCGGAGACATCTGGATGGTTCTTATATGTCAATTTTAAAGAAGAGGATTTTCATGTCAAAAAGAGGTCAGCGTCCTTTCGTTGCATAAACATTAAACACTTAATGACTGGTCCCGAGGGAAACCGTTGATTTTGTTTCCCGAGTGTCTATATATCAATTTTTAACTTCAAATTCTAATTTTTAAACTATATCAAATCTTAACTACTTCTTATTTCTCCAAATCTTACTACTCTTTTGAGAAAAACTATCTCCTCCCAAATATACCGAAAAATCACCAAAAAATTTACAAAACACCCCAAAACATTGATTTGTGTTTTGAGCATAGGGTTTTTGTATTGCTTGAAACGCGAACGAGATATTTCCATTAAATGGATTTTAAGCGGCGTGAAAACAGCTTTCAGGTATACCCCCGCCTTGACTTGTTTTTCTACTGTCAAAGTTACCTTCAGAAACTTCTTTTTCGCATAGAATAAGCTTTTAGAAGGATGTTCTTGTCTTCTGAGAGGATGCTCTTCGATTCTGAGCAATTTTGTGGGAAAAAAAAATTATGCTAAGTCGCGTCGCGTAGCTCAATGCCTGAAGTTGCCCGAGTCAGCCTAAATAGGCCACTTTCGAAATATCAATATTCAGCCAGGAACCCATGACCCGGAGCCTACAGCTTCCATACTGGGCCTATGTAACGGCATTTTTACAAACCGATCTATTTTTAGACTATTTTTTCCGGAAAAAAACAAAGGCAGTTCCGGTTCGGTGACCCTATGACGTCAGCTTAATTTCTTGTAATTGGTCATCGGGCTCCCGTGGGAGCCTCATTAGCGGGAAATTCAATCTAAAAATAAATGTAGGCTCCGGGTCATGCGTTCCTGATTCAGCTTGATAGTGAGGCAGAGAGGACAGAAACAGTAGAAACAAGTTGCAATGAATATGAAAGAGATTATCATATCATCTACTTTCCTTCGTCTTTGTCCTCTAAACGTCTCTTTCAAGCTGAATTTTAATATATCGAAAGTGGCCTATTCCAGTTTGACATGATCGTCGCGTCGCCAAAAAAAATCATAAAATATTCACGGATGAGTCGATTGGGAAAGAATAGAGAAAGGATATTTTCTACTAGTGATAATTACTGTGTTTTGCACGAGAATGTAACGAAGAGCTTAAATGTGACTTTCCTTTCGTGGCGTACGTGATGTTGCAAATTTTCTCTGTTACAATTTGAAATTCCTTAGGAATTCTAATCGCTGATTCCTAGAAATTCCAAGTTGCAACTTTTAACTTAAATATGAAGACCATGATTTTCATGTGCACATGAGAGTCAAAATAGGTTTCAATGTATCCCCACGCCCCCTATCATGTCACAGGATGTTTACCTTTGCGTTTTATAATAAGAGTCATTAGACAACAAATCTACGGTATATTGATCTTCTCATAGTTGACTTACGGTACAAGGGATGACTATATGTAGGCAACTGTTTAGCCCTACCTCTGCTAACTCCGGCTTGAATGTCAGGAGGTAAGGATTCCCCGGTCCGAGCCAGAGGCAATAGAATCCCACTGACCTGTAGTCATTCGCCCACTTTAAGACTTGCGTGAGCATTTCTACAAGAAGACATAGTCACTCACAAGCTGCTCTTATCCCCAAGTGTAATACTACAAAGAAAACTGTCGTGTAAAGATATAACAATAGCACTGTGGCAGGAAAGCGTATCTTGTAACTTCCTTGTCGTAAATAGTAGACATATGATTGTAAACAAATAAAGTCTTGCTAACCTTCAGGATGAGTTGGGAGTTCCCATGCATTACCAAATAGAAAATTAGGCCTTGGACCTGGTAGTTTTCTGAATTCTGCCAAAGAGCGGTGTTTTTCAAGAAGAGTTGTGATACCAAGAACAATGAGTACAACAACAAGAGTTAGGAGTATCGCAACAAATACCATCTTCGCAGTTTGGTTGATTGATGATAGAATACTTGAATTAACCAAATGAAAAACTTTGAAGGACCTTGAGAAGCAACGCTTTCGTCAATCTGTTCCTCGGAATTAGGGATGAACCTTTCTCCGCTAACGTTCTTTTCCGGTTTTTCGGCGAATCCTTGAGTTTGTCGTCTGTCACGCGGTCACTGTAGGCTACCAAGATTGTTGTAAAACAAGCCCTTTGTTGTCAGGCTTGTGACCTCTGGAGAGATCGCATTGTTATGATGCAGTCGTCGATGGTATAATTGTTAGGGTTAACAATATTTAATAGTTAGACAGTGACGGGCGCTGATGATATTGCTTTTTTTTTTTTCATGGTGATCTATTAAAATTAGAGCTACTTTTAACTATTATGACGTGACTTATGACGTCGTTTAGCGAAACGATAGGCGAAAATACATTTTTGCTTTCGAAGGCTGGCCATGGGGATAAGCCACTAAAATTAGATGTATTGGAAGCGCCGGGTATTAGATTGTAAAAATCTTTTTTCGTGAAACAAGAGACTCCAAGGCCGTTTACACGACAGTACGCACTATTTGAGATGCTGCTTACACATGGATCAACAGTACTCATTTCGAAATAGTATTTTTAGGTTAGTCCATGGACTGGAGGTCAGCTGTACCGACCCGCCCAGATCATGTCACGCAGCATGTGGGAATTCAAAACATAACTCCTCAAGCCACAGGCAGCCCAAGCTCGGTATATGATTTATAGACTTTGTATTGGAAAACATACTTTGAGCTTATAAATGCTAAAATAAGCTGTAAATGTAGAAATAAAGTTCGCTTACCTCTACATACGGTTGTCCTCGTCTTTTCTGTGCAATCGGAGGGCAAATTTGTGTCCGATTTAGACGGGTTTGTGGCTTTCGAATTTTTGCGATTTCGTTAGTTGTCATTTCCCTTCATGAGGGGAAATGACAACTAACGACATCGCAAAAATCCTCGCGAAATACGCCGTAGGCATGTTTTCGCTCGAGTTTGTAATAAACTTGCATAAACATTCGATATTTTTTCCGCGTCCAATTATTGGACCCTTTGTTCCATACTCTATGCGTCCAAAAGGAAAACGAGTGCGTCCCAGGACGCAATGACGCACTCTGGATACATCTCTTAAACTATACATATAGCCCACCACTTAGTCCAGGGTAGTCGACGGACAAGGAGCGAGTGAAATGCTCATAGCTATCCCAAGGTATCAATCATTTTATCACGTTTGCCGATTGCGTTTGCTAAAGACTCTCCCGGAGCCCAACATTTATTGAGTATTATAATACGTTGGTCATTGCTTTTACCGAGTTGAAGGCTCCTAAAGGAGACGGCGTTTCTTTTGAGCGACGCAGCCCATTTACGCTCGTTCTCCGCGGGTTCGGCGGGCCAACAGAATAACATCCTTTGGCATGATAGTGACAAGCTTGCCGTGTATAGCTCATAAAGGTCCATAAAGTAGTATCTTCGAACAGACTAACAAGATAAGCTTCGCTAGCCTCTTGAAGAGCCATCACAGCAGAGCTTTGGAAACGAAGGTTATCACAGGCGGCCCAGACGTTGTTTGTGATTTGTATACGAGACAGTATTGCGTTACGTTTTGAGCCATTTAAGAGAATGTATGAAACGATTCGAAAATCGCTCTAAATTCAACTTGTAGTAAAGGAAACTTTTCCAGGTTTGCTCTCCAAACCTGGAAAAGTTTAAATCGTCAAAATTGCTTTAGAACGCCTCAGATGCCACAAAGACTTCAAAATAACACAAGAGCAGACTAAAGTAAGTTTCTTTTATTTAAATCCTTTATTACAAGTTGAATTTAGAGCGATTTTCGAATCGTTTCATACATTCTCTTAAATGGATCAAAACGTAACGCAATACTGTCATGTATATAAATCACAAACAACGTCTGGGCCGCCTGTGAGGTTATAAGTCTTGAAATCCTGGGCAATTTTTTTACCGGCGGGTTTAAAACACAGGCTCTTTCAAACATGCAGCGGCAACGATACCTCGACATGTAAATCTGAACAATGTTGTTCAGAAGACACATCGCATCGACCAGACATGTTTGATTATGCCAACTACACTGAGAAATTAGAGAATACGGTCATATCACCTAAATCAAATTAAAATGTATACGCACCAGAAATTCCCCCCAAATGATTTCAGTAGGATCGAAATGCACCAATGAGAATGTGTTAGTTGTGAACCAATGAAAAGTCGACAATTTCGATCCGTGTGTTAATCGACTGTAAGATCATTTTGTTATAAATAGCAATTCATTTCCTTGTTGTCATCATTCAACTCAAGTCCTACTCAAAGAAGGAAAATGGAACCAAAAGTTGAAGGAAAGAAAGGCGAGAAAAAAGCTGGTAAGACCAAGACTGCAGGAACAGACAAGAAAAGGCGAAAAACGAGAAAGGAAAGCTATGCTATCTACCTCTATAAGATTTTGAAACAAGTTCACCCTGACACTGGTATCTCCAGGAAAGCGATGGGTATCATGAATTCCTTCGTCAATGACATATTCGAGCGCATCGCTGGCGAAGCCTCGCGCTTGGCACATTGCAACAAGAAGTCAACCATCAGTTCGCGTGAGATCCAGACCGCTATCAGGCTGCTCCTGCCTGGTGAACTGGCGAAACAAGCTGTCAGTGAAGGTACCAAGGCTCTCAGCAAGTACACCAGCAGCAAGTAAACTCGCTGAATTTCCCACCAAGAAAACCCAACGGCTCTTTTAGGAGCCACCAAATTTCAGAAAAGTGATGACCAACAAAGCAACACGAGTTCTAGCTGAACTCTCGTTTATAAATATTCCTGTAAAACCTTATCGGGCAGACGGTAAATACGTCATGTCGCATATTTGCTTCCAAAACGTTTCGTCTCTGAAAAATTCATTTTTCTCACACACCAGTAAATTCAAAACAATTTGCCCCGAAGCGGTACTTTGACTAATGCAAAATTTGCAATTATTCCACTCTATAGATAGCAATAAAATTTCGCGGCAAAGGCGAATTATATATATATAT
>BLFO01001879.1:519782-549782 GCA_014634245.1 Montipora cactus
ATTTCATATACCATTTCATCATTGATTCCTTCCTCACGGGACCATTAGAACCTACAAATGATCAGCTCCCAGCGTCGGTGGCTTCATGGCTCAGTTGGTTAGAGCGTCGCACCGGAATCGCGAGGTCACGGGTTCAAACCCCGTTGAAGTCCTGAATTTTTCAGGCTTCTCTCCGCAATTGCAAAAATTGCGTTCATAACTGCGAAGATCATAGCTCACTTGATTTTTCAATGTGTAAGCTTGCTTCTTAGCGGCTGTTAATACACGTTTACAGCGGCACTTTTGGAAGAAAAAATTATTGACATTAATAAAAAAATGACATCCTCGCAGTTAGTGATGTGGTAGCCTAGTGGTTAAGTGAAGGGGTTATTTATTACACGTTCCCAGGTTCGAGTCCTGAGAGTCCAGACATTAGGATTTTCCTTTCAAAAGAAATATGTTCATTTCCCATAATCCATATCAAGCTTTCAGAGAACATGCTGGGAGCGATGATGAAAAGGCAGAGTGAGACTGGGGAGGTTTTGACAGTTGCCTTTTGCGTGACCAATGGTATATTACTTGACTTGTGACAATGAAGTAGGTGGCTTTTTGGTCCAAGCAGATCGAAGAAAACCATCCGTGTTTCCTGTAGGACAAGATCGTAAGCGTACCTTCAAAAGAGGCTCTTGACGATCTTCGTCAGCTGAGAATTCCATGTCATGGAGCTAGTGTTTTTGATAGCAAGTTCCTTGCTGCTGGCGGTCTTTGTCATTGCAGTCACAGTTCACCTTGCAAAATTCCATGCCGTAGCTGCCGTTCGAAAGGTGCCCGGTCCAAAACCAAACTGGCTACTTGGAAATGCCTTACACCTTGCTCGTGAGCCAGATGGTAAATATTTACTTAAGTTTATATAACGTCGGCATCTAGAAATCTTTACGAATCATGTGATTGCTTGTGATCATGATCTTGATCATCTGACATCACACCTACAATTACACTCTCTTTTTTTTAAATTTATAAGAATATATTTTAGAAGAATATCAAGGCTGAAATTTGCGAAATTTCAAGAACATTTTAAGAATAAAGCCGAGGCTGAGATTTTGAAAAGGATAGATATAATTTTGTGTTGAAACATCTGTAAATACAGTACAATTTTATATGTTTTCAACTTAACCGTTTAAAATTATAACTTTCTCTGAACGGCAAAACTAGCCAACAAAACGAAAAAACCTGCACTAGCTATAGCAAAATGCTCAACGCCAATGACAGTTCGATGAACGGTACATGTGATACATATGTACAGTATTCAGCGCAAAAGACATAAACTATAAAACCGCAAAATAATATTATCATTTGACAAATTCTTTCTTTTTAAATAACAAAGGACGTATACAAAACATGGACCCCTGGTCCATGGACCACCCCTGTGGACCTGGTCCATGGACGCCTTAATGGACCCGGTCCATGGACCTCTCCTGTGGACCACCCCTCATTTTGTAAATTAAGTACGTTTTACAAGCAGAAAAGTCTTCAGACGAAAGAGAGAAGTGATCCTCACACTTATCTGTTGCGGTATGTTACAGTATTTTTATAGACCAGGAGCCCATGTACGATCTATCTATTTTCAGACTACCTTTTCTGCAAAAGACAAAGACAATTCCGGTTAGGTGACGCTATGATGTCAAGTTAGTTTCTTGTGATTGGTCATTGCAGGGCTCCACAGGATTCTCATTAGCGGGAATATAGAGCTGGTGTTCGCTCCTAGTGATGGGCTACTGATTTAGGCAATTGCCTGTTTTGTAGACACTAATATACCACCAATTTGGTGGCTCCAAAGGGATTCATCTAGCTGTGCATGGCTTCAAAGCTCAGTTGGTAGAGCATTGTGTCGACATCGCAGAGGTCATGGATTGGAATCCCGTTGAGACCACCTGAAATTTTCAAGTGTCTTCAAAGAGACAATTGCTTAAATTGTCCAGATAAGTAGAAGAATCAGTCCCCTCTTTTGTCTAAAGATTTTTCTACTTTAACTTTGTAAAATAAGGGGTGGTCCAAAGGGGTAGTCCATCAGGACCGGTCCATGAAGGGGTCCATGGACCGGGTCCACAGGGGTGGTGCATGGACCTGGGGTCCATGTTTTGTATGCGTCCAATAACAAAAACTAGCAAAAACAGATCTACAATGTAGATACCAAACACTTGTAATTGATACCCCAATAAATTCTACAACAGAAATGTCATAAGCTATAATTTAAGAATAAAACGAGAATATTTTCAGCCTAAAATCAGCAGAAAAATAAGAATATATCAGCCTGGGCCGGAAAAAACAACATTCATAAAAATAAAAAAAAAGTGTATTGTAGTTCAAATGAGCAATTATATAAGACATGATACTCGAGTCAAGAGCAGAAACCATTGTGTTGTCTGTACTAGCTAACTCATACTTTATTATAATCAACCACTTAAAAAGAATGAGACCTTTCTCCAGAAGTCACTCCCCCTAAAAATAAATAAATAAATAATAATAATAATAATAATAATAATAATAATAATAATAATAATAATAATAATAATAATAAATAAATAAATAAAAACTGCATGGTCAGCAAAAACAAACAAACAAACAAACAAGCAAAATGAAACCCAGGGGCAGTGTGACCTAGAATGGGACATTAGTTGCAGAACTGCCAAATCCCGATACACAATCTTTATAATTATGTTTGTTATATGTTATTATTATGTTTAGCTTCTCCATTTATTATAATGTTTCAGAATTGCTCACGCAAATCCTGGGATTTTCAAATCAGTACAGCAAGGAAGGAATATTTTGCCTCTGGATCGGAGCTACGCATCCAATTGTTTTCCTGTTTAAACCAGAGCTGGTCGAAGTATATAACACTTTTTACTTATCCACAGTGAATCATCTGCCAGATTAGGGGTATCTGTGTTGTTTGCAGACTGGAGAACTCTGAACTTCAGCATATTATTGAGAATTAATGTTTTTTAACTCTGCAAAATTAAGTGATGGGGGAGTTATGAGAAGAGGAGTCCTCAAAACGACCCTTTCCGGAATAGATATTTTAACAGTGGATTTGTACTGTAAATCACCTTGGAAGGAGGAGAGGGCACACAACAGCACACAATGAATTAGCACATATATAATTGTGTTGACTCTATCTTCAGCCCCAAACTCATTTGGGTCTTTCTGTAGCTACTAGAGAGCATTGTATATTTAGTCACTTGGGATTAGTCTTTTTATAATTATTTGGAATTGCTTTGTCTTCTGTGTTTTATTTCTTTTGTTTTACATAATCTCAACTGTTCCAGTACCCCTAAGGAACCACAGCCATTCACAATGACACTGGTAAATTAAATTTGGCTGATGTTAGAGTAATATGTGAAATTGTCACCCCTAGTTGAAAGGGTGAAGATGTATAGACGAAAGTTAAAAGGAGAGCAGATTAAGAAAAATGCCAGAGTTGCTTGTGGTTAAAAAAAGGAGTGACATTTTTCAAAATGTGATTCCTCTCAACCTGGTCATTAGTAACTGTAAATCATTTTGAAGAGATTTCAAGAAACAGCGTGGAGAAGAATAGTAATTTGCACCTTAGAGGCAACAAATCTCATAGAACACTTGTGTACACTAGCTTTGTCTACTGTTTCCTGCATTTTAAGTGTTAGAAAGGTAAAGTTTCCCATTTATTATCATAACTGCAACAAACACAAGTCAATATTTGGTGGTCATAGCATATTATTTATTTATCACAATGCTTACTAGTTTCATTTGGCATTGAAAGTATTCTTCTTCTTCTTTTTCAAGATTCTTCTTCTTCTTCTTCTTCTTCTTCTTCTTCTTCTTCTTATTATTATTATTATTGACTCTAGTTTTGTTTTATATTAGGACCTCCTTAACAGCTCCAAACATATAGGAAAATCAAGCGAGTATACGTTTTTACATCCGTGGCTTGGCACAGGTTGGTTGTTGTTTTTTTCTTTTAAAAGTAAGTTTCACTAAACCCAAGTAGTGAGAACAATACATTACAGAGCAACGCATCATAATCATTGGAGAGAACTCCTTATAAGGCCCCAGTGCACAACACCAGGAACTACATGCCATACAATTTGTGACTGTGTGGGTTCTTTTTCGCCTTAGAAAATTATGACGAATGGTTGTGAGAAGGGAAAGTGGTTTATATTCCCAAAATCTGAGACTGTCATCATCATCATTGTTGTCGTCACTATTATTATCGCAATAATGTTATTACAGTAACTGTTATCTTTTCCACACCCATCAACCAGCATGGAATAAACTGAATCCCAAGCAACAATATTAAATAATCATTGAAATAAAAACTTTGAAGATCATTGCACTTAGTTGCTCAACTTAAGCAGTAGCAAAGGGAACCCAAAAAAACCCCAGGGTTGAACTGGATTCGAACCCATGAGGTGACAGTGTTGCACCTGCTCTACCAACTGCGCTGCTGCAGTGATACACTTTGTGCTGCACCATCTCGCCATACCTCCTGCTCATTGGGCATTTTGAACCTGTGTTCTAGTGTCTCATTACATTATTCTTGTATAAGTTCAATGATAGATCCTGGTCCTGGGTTGCTAATTAAATATGAATAATAATTATTCAGATTTCAGTTTTCTCAGTCCTCTTTTGACACTAGACACCACAATGATCTCCGTGAGCGTTTTTCTACTTGGGGTGGTGTATGGTACCTTGAAAATCTTGGCACTCGCAAACTTTTCATCTGATCTCGAAATATCAACAGTCTTGTGAAAAGTCTCGAAGTCTTGTTTATATTGCATTTATTTCAGTGCAAAGTCTTGCATGTTTTGGTCTCGATCTTAGATTCGCAAACAAGGGTCTCCGTGTCTTGGCAAGTCTCGGATGATACCATTTGTTACCCCTTCTACTGCACCATCTTTCAGCTTTTCTTTCTGTTTCTGCCAGCTATAATAATGAAACCTTTATTTGTCTTTGAATACAGTTGTAAATCTCTCTACATTTATAGGCAATTAACAACGGGCTACTTCAAATTGAGTGATATACCTGGTATAAACAATTTTACAAATGAATCAAATAAAAAAAAAAACCAAAAATTAACGTTTTATTAAGTCTGGGCTATCCCAAATCTTATTTCTATGACAGAAGATAAAATATATTCCCTCTAATGGCTAGATTTATCATTTTTTGGATCATATAATGTTGTTGCTTTTTGTCAATGCCAATGTCATTAATGATTTCTAAGAACGTAGAGCTTTCGTTGTAGAAAACACCAAGGGAGCTCAAGGAAAGGTTTACAAATTTAACAAATCTGTAGTTACTTCTCATGTCTTTGACCACGTTTAGCTATTTTTCTTTTTTGCGCACTGCATTGTTTTCAATAATAATAATAATAATAATAATAATAATAATAATAATAATATTATTATTATTATTATTATTAATTACCATTATCATTTGATTATCTTTGTCTTACTATTATGAAACCAATGTTTCAGAGTATGAAATCACAATATAGCGGTGTATTAGAAGAGTCAATAGATTACAAGCTTAATGAGTTTTACATTTACAGCTGTACATGTAGTTATGTGACACCTAAACCTCATATTTTATACATGTTCGAGGTAATTTATTTATTTGTATTTTTTCATGTTTACTCCTGTTTAAACCTTGTCGCTGGATATCAATTTGATGCAAATAAAGGATTATTAACCAGGTATGTTTTCATGCCATTTGCAGTCAATCAACAATGTATATTATAAAGACAATTATCATTACAACCTTTGATATTCTTTAATTTACATTCTTTAGCTTTGTTCAAAATCTTTTAAGCACGACAGTTATTTCCGTTGTCAATTTTTTAGCAATTACAACATTGCCAGCTCCTATTGTTGTTCCATTGGACAAAACACTACTTACCAGTTCTGTCGACAGAATGCAACCACAGGGAACCCAGGCTCAGTGGGTATCCTTAAAAAAATATTTTGATAATTTTCCAAAGACTTTAACAAAGTTGCCTTTTCCAAACACTAGTATGTAAAAGGTCTTTTTAGCTGTTGTTTTCTTGCTGTTCTTTAGCGTTTGAGATGCATTTTACCAAGATTGACTTTACAGTGTACATATGAAGAGGCTGGGATGTACATGTATGTGCCTGTTTTTAAATGAAAGCAAAATATTCGTTGCAGTGATGGATCAAAATGGAAGACAAGGCGACGCCAGATAACACCAACATTTCATTTTCGAATTTTGAACGATTTTATTGAAGTGTTTGAAGAACAAGCAGCGATAATGGTCTCATGCCTTAAGGTGATGTTCATGGAAGTGCTATCTATAATGGTTTGATCTTTTTTACTCCGTTGTAGCAGTCGGGAGGGAAACGTTTTTTTTTTTTGAGACGCGGATGGCAACCGGAATTTTCTGAGAGCAGAGGTCTCTTTCGTTATTTGTTCGCTGAGCAGACGAAAGAGACCTCTGCCACGGGTCGAAACTCACTGTGTTGATCATGCGCGGAGTTTACATAGCTACCGAATCCTCATGTGATGCTTCACATGTAGTGTGGGCTCACTTAACAACAGCGGAATTACTGTAAAGGAATACGCGAGGCACAGTAGGCTCAAGTCAAAGTCAAGGAAGGGTTACGTTTTTTTACAAACGTTGGCCGTGTAGGGCTTTATATTTCAACAGACTTAACTGATTAGAGTGTAAATGTGAAGTGCTAGGTTGGTACCCCATCTGAACCATGTGAGCGTTAGCCCTACTAATGGAAATGGGCCCACACAAGGACAGAGAAAAACTCTGTTCAGGGTGGGAATTGAAACCACGAGTTGGATCACCGCTGCTCTACCGACTGAGCTACAAGGTCAGACGGGAGCAGGCCGTGGGAACTGACGATGTTAAAGTCACAGCAATGAACATGAACAAGTGCAAGTACAATTCCCACCCTGGTCAGAGTTTTTCTCTGTCCTTGTGTGGGCCCATTTCCATTAGTAGGGCTAACGCTCACATGGTTCATATGGGGTACAAAACTAGCACTTCACATTACACTCTAATCAGTGAAGTCTGTTGAAATATAAAATGCTACACGGCCAACGTTTGTAACAAAAACGTAACCCTTCCTTGTACTTGTACATTTTCATTGCCATGACTTTAACATCTTCAGTTCCCACGGCTTGCTCCCGTCTGACCTTGTAGCTCAGTCGGTAGAGCAGCGGTGATCTAACCCGAAGGTCGTGGGTTCAATTCCCACCCTGGTCAGAGTTTTTCTCTGTCCTTGTGTGGGCCCATTTCCATCAGTAGGGCTAACGCTCACATGGCTCATATACTGTAGGGTACACAACTAGCACTTCACATTACACTCTAATCAGTTAAGTCTGTTCAAGTCAAAGTCTGCAAACATACACGTATCTCGAGGCATGCGTTGTGAACAGTGCCGTCCAAGGTCCCGGACGACGTTTTGATCAATTTACTCACTTTTAGTGAGTTTCGACCCATGGCAGACACTCTTCAGCCCAGTGAACGCAAGAAAGAGACTTCCGCTACCAGTTGACAACCGGAAGTGAGCTGTTTTCTCTTTAAAGTCATCTACAACCACATTTATATTGTTAAGTATATTTTCTCCATTTTTGATGATTAGGTTAAAAATCTGGGAGACACCACTGTCCTTGCAAGCGGAAATGTTCTTTTTCGGTTGCCTCCATGTCTCAAAGCGTCACGTGCTTAACCCGTGCGTGCTTGCACAAAATAACCGTTATTTAAAACAGCTTTACTAAGAGATAAACAGAGATAGATATACCGATAGATGTATCGGATGTATACCGATAGATGTATCGGACTCAACTCAGGATTAAAGGTAAGCTTTCTTGAAACAAGTGTACCCTGCTGTTTGGTACTTTCCGTTGCTCGAGCGGTGTCAGCGCCAATCCAGATAAACCTCTTCCACCCTTAGCATATCGTAGTTCTTTAATGTACTCCTTCGAATGAAATATCTCTAGTGAACAAGAAAATCGATTTGGAAGCATTGTCTCTCTTTGTATAGACAGACCAGCGTATTTGTCCTTGTCGCAAGTTTCCTGACGGCGTTCGACAAGCCATTACGAAACCACGAAACACGGAAACAGCTATTTTTTCTCCTTTTTTCAGTTTCTCGAACACCGAAACTCACAAGGAAACAAATTCTGCAGATCTTGGTCCCGTTGAGTCGTGGGTGTCGCTCGATGCGCAATCTGGATACAAATTTAAGTCTTGTTTGTGTGTTTTGGTGTTTGAGACGTTTCGATTCGCTGTTTGATGTTTTGGTAATGCCCTCTTCGACACGGAAGCCACTGCGTCTCCTTCCATCTAAGGACTACTACATGGGTTCCAGAAATCCATATAATTTGTTTTTTCTACTTATTCTCAACAGAAGAGAGTCCACCAAGGTGTCTTCAACATTATGCCTTTCATCTCTCGTTGTACCTTGGATACAATATGCCGTAAGTCTTGATACAATACAATACATACTTAATTGACCGCTCCCCATAGGGGCTTTTCATGGCCAATGAAACACAACGAAACGTCAGAACAGAATAACAACAACTTTTAAGAATCCCAACTGGCTGGAGGCAAACCAGTTGGCTATTTACAAGTGCAGCTGGGAAGTTGAACCAGGGACTACCAGGATCAAATTCAAGTGTCAGAGCGGGTCTTGAACCCGGTATCCCCGGATCTCAAGACAAGTGCTCTAACCACTGGGCCACACTGTCTCGCAACCAAAATCTCTGATAATTCACATTTTGTCCATTTCATCTACTTTTGAACCTTGTTTAACTCCAAGCTTATTTCTCGGCGATTTCTTGCCCGGAAATCTCTTATAATACTGGGACATTCTATATACACGGAGTAGGGGCCCTTTAAAATCAGTTGTTTTGGGCAAATGTCTACTGTATTTCAGGGATGGTAACGGAACACCTCTCACTCGGCATGTGAACTCAATTCCACCCCAACCAAAGCCAAAGAAATCTCTATCAGTACTGAATTCATTTTCTCTCTACGCCTTCTAGTTACGTCAATGGGCTCATCACCAAACGCACAAGAAAATGCTAATTCCCAATACGTCAGCGCTGTTGTAAGGTAATATTGAACCTGAGCATAGTTAAGTCTTTTCATCCGAAGGACGACATTTGCAGATTAACTCTGTCTATAAAGGCCAGATGAGTTTACTCGTGAATGAATGGGTAACATCATATCCGTCTACTAAAAAAATGCCCCCTCTACTGAAGAGGGGTTTCATTAGAAGCCGGTCCCTGGCGCTATTATACCGCCGTCTATGTTGTCAGAAATTTGCCTTTTGCGGCCGGCTACTCTGCCTTGATTTTCACTCAAACCTTTCCTAAAGACAAGAGTGACTGCCAGCCCAGGCATCCAATTCAAAAGTTTTTGAAACACCTACGGCTCTAGTAGAGGTCCTGTCTATTAACTATGACCTAAAATTTATATCTTTCCGTCATTTGTTGGTCTTATGGGAAATTTGTCGTTCGCTGAAGTAATGAGTTTAACTGGCACCATTCCTTTTCATTCTTACGTTACTCTACTCATAGGGATCCTTCTTTGAGAGCTTTAAGTTGAAGTGCTTTGCTTTCCATGAAATGTCATGTGCTGTAAGTTCCCGCCTTTTAAACTCGTCACACTTGAATGTGTTCATGTAACCATTTGTAAAGACTGATCGTATGGACTCATAAAAGGTCCTTGTTTTACGAGGGTAACACGTGCCAGTCAACTAGATACTGATAAACTTGTGACCCTCGGCGGGCACCTTGTAACCCCACCCCTCCAGTTAGAGGCTCAATTTTAAGACCGTCTTTTAAGAACCAGTGATAGGAAAAAACAGATCTAAGTCTATGAATCCCCGCTGATTGTAGGGAAGCTAGATAGTTCACCTAACCCTAACCCTTAACGAATCTCAATAGGTCTATTTAAGTTAGCCATCACAGCTGGACTTGAAGCTTGGAACTTCTAAAAGCTGCTCCAGTGGCTTAGCCATTCGGCTTCGCTGATTGCGGACGTCAAAGGTTCTGACTTGTTCCTGAGAGTCTCTGAGTCAGTCAAAGTGATGGGGAGTCGCAAGACTTTAGGTGAAGTAGTTCAATCAATGAATTTAAATTTGACATTAATGTTTCAGGATCAGTGAATTGGTGCAGTTGCGTCAGAGGTCGCCATGGTTGTGGAACGATTTTCTGTACTTTCTAATGCCCTCTGGAAGAGAACATAACAAGTGTCTTAAAATTCTTCATGACTTCACAAACAAGGTAGGTTTGATTAACTATCTTGTGTAACTATTTTGTCGTCACATAGTTGGGGTGATATTATCAAGAAAGAAAAACGGACTTGTCTCTCAACTGCAGCCTGAAAAGCAGGGTGTTTGGTGTCTTTTGAGTCCACTTTTCCAATGTAACGACCGCGCGAAAGCTGGACAGAAGTTAAAAGACAACGCAAGGGGAGAGGGGAGGAGGTGAAGTGGGCGAGAAAATCCTCGCTCTGTCTCCGTATTACTTCCTCCTTTCCCCAAGGCCTTGGTCTGGCTTTCGCGCAACTGTATCGTCTGCGAATCGATCAGTGAAACGTTTATTAACAATGAAATCTTCATTCAATTGGCTACTTTGAATGTTTTTTTGTGGAAGTGCTCTTTACAAGTGCACTACACACTATGTCACCGAGTTGTAAGAGTAAGTGAGTGAGTGAGTGAGTGAGTGAGTGTAAGTCCGTGGTGGCAAATAGGCGCGCAGCGCGTGCATAAGTCACGAAAATAAACAGGTCTATTGGAAGCGAGCTTGAATTTCAACAAAGAAGCCCCAAAAATCGGCGTGAATTTCTGACACAGATGAATAATAAAGCAACTTTTAATTTGGATAACGATGGAATTACCAGGTGATAAATAACCTCGTCTAGGAGAGTGATTTTTTGACTTAGTAGAAACAATGGTCAACCTCAAAAGTTAGACGATTATCACCTTTGTGTTGTATTCGAACATTTCTTGTCATTTCTTAATAACAGTTAATAGAAAAAAAAAAACTAACAAGAACAAAAACCCAGTGTCTTGCCGTCATTTTGCCACAGATGTATCCTTTGTTTCTTGAATTGGGGGTAACACGCAAGGTAGCTTGATCACGGGCGGCCGCTGAAATCGATGTCAATTTCGATTTTGCGATTCACTTGTGCAACCAAAAGTACAAGAGAAAAATTAATGGTAACTTTTTATATTTGCAGCACAAAATTTATGTTGTTTTGTTGTCATAAATCATCGTTTTTTCCTGATGGCAATTTTTTATTCTCGATCGACACTTCCTAAGAACTTTCTTCTGCTCTTCCTAAAAACTGTGTGTCAATAATTATATTTACTTTTGCGTCAATATTTGTTTGCATAAAGCAGGCCAACAAAATCTGTACCTTGCTTCATTCACATTTTTGATAGAATTTTCCCTCCTATGCTTCTGACAGGGAGTCTTATATTTTGAAGTCTCCCATGCAGATACTAACCCCGCTGGACAGGGTAAAAACTTTAGTGAACTTGTTTCGTGAAAAGCTGTCAGACGCTTAGAGTACATGCTTAAACTTGCTGTGAAAAAGAAGTTGAAGCAACTTCAAGTCAGCCTTCAAGCCAATCTTTCTCGATTCCCTTTAATTTTCTTCAATCTTTCTCCTTGCATACGGCTGGCGCGCCTGAAATTTAAATTGACCAATCGGGATTCAGCAGACGAGAAAAATTTTAGTGTCCTGACTTCAATGAAAGTTAACTGGAATAGCATTGAAATAAGGCCATTTATCTCACTGGAGATGGCATTAAATATTCAGGAAAAGGGTCTTACAATTTCCAAAACCATGCCGCTGTAAAAGGTGAAAAATATGAAACATTCTGTGACTTCAAGCTTTCAGTTTGGCGTCAAAAATGGATTACCGGCTTTTGGCATGGCAACTCGCTCGTAGTTCGTGGAGTGTCGCCAGGTAGGGTAATAGTGTTATTTTGACTAAAATATGCTGTTCCTCGTCAAATTCAACCCGGAAACCCCAACTTAATTATGAGAAGAGGCCAAGGCAACTTTAGCATTGCCTTTATTTTTGTTAGCTTTGAAGAATATTGCTATTATCGTGTCGTTTCGTTAGGACAGCTAAGGTTGACTGCCGCTCGTACTGCGGGCGCAGCCGCTGTATGCAAGGCTGCTTTTAATATTTTACTAGCAACTACAGGGGGCTATTTTCTTGAGACATCTACCATAGCACCATAATGATTTACGATACTAAAACAAGATCGTGTACAATTTTAGCTACATATTACGCAAAGACAACTTGAATCTCTTGGAAAGTTGACAGTTATGGCATAAAGCACTGTGTCAAGTCACTGCACTATCACACGTACGCAATGCGTGCCTAATTTTTTTTTTTTACTTGAAGTCGTCTTCCACGTAAACTGCGAGAGTTCTTTCTAGGGTACCACCCCATACCAGATGTGACGTCACAACCCTGTTTTTGCCTTTTGTTCAAGTAACATGGCAAAGTATGACCTACTGACCTTTGGGATCTGACTAATTCTTGGACATGTCAATGTAGATGGAATAGCAATGCAAATTCCTAGAGCGACAGGACTGTGGCATGCGGCGAAAACTAAACGAAGCACAAGTTAAATAGCTTTATAAGTTCCCAAAAGACCTCTTGAAGAGAGTACATCTGTCATTAGGTAATCGACGAACGAATCGCTGAAAGAGCAGCGAAAACACCGCCACCACAGATAAACAACGAAGAAAAAGACAACGATGAGGGTAATATGTTTACGAGAAAGAAACGATTGGCTTTCCTTGATCTACTGCTGGAAGCATACGATAACGGAGAAATCTCGCGTGAGGGAGTGCGAGAAGAAGTGGATACATTTCTGTTCGAGGTGAGAGTAAGGGGTTACCGCTTCTTGGTTCATTTTTTTCTTCGTAAAACCAGTGGGCTTGTCCGAAAAAAAAAAATCATGTTTAGCCATTGTTTAAAGTGCACCGAAAGTCAAATATTTTTCGTCTACAATATTTATCTCCCGACCAAAAGCAAACATGTTTTACCATTCTTACCTCAAAATTTCGCTCCGTGTCTGCCGGGCAAGACAGGCAAAGTTATCAAAACAGCAGTAATTTGCACCAGCAGTAATTTGCATTGTAATAAGCTTACTAACTATAGATGAAAGTGAGATCAGTAGCAGCTCCTGGTGCGATGATTAGTTACGATTCAAGACACAACGCGTCGACACTTCCTGCGCAGTATCTTCATCAGGGGTGGTCCAAATCTGTATCAAATGTCCTTCTATATGATCGCTTTAAAGGGAAACTAAAGCTGACCTGAAGCAACAGAACCCTCGTTTCCAGGGTGTCTCATTTTCCCGTCCCAAGGAGCAAGCGAGGGGACGAGAAGACGAGAGACCTTGGGAACGAGGTTGAAGAAACGGAATAAACACAAGTGGGCCTGGCCCCTCAGAGGAAAATACTTATCTTTTTCTCGTTAACTTATATCCAAGGATTGCTTTGGTGTCAACCTGACTGTTTAGTGCGATGCGTTAACATATTTTTCGTTTCTTGAATTCATTTTCATTTCTTAAATTCAATTGCTGTTTAGGGCCACGATACCACCAGTGCAGGAATCACTTGGACTTTGTACCTTCTTTCCCGCCATCCCGAAATACAGCAAAGAGTTCATGAAGAAGTTGACAGCTTTTTTGGTTAGTAAAGAGCGTACCACCTTAATGAAAAGATAACAGTAAAGAAGAAAAAGAAGTACCTTCTAGAAAAGCGGCAGCTTTTTTAGATTTTGTAATTCATAGTAACACTGATTATTTATTTGGAAGTAATTCGAAACTTGATGTAATAGGCCTTAACCACACGGCGGCCTGGGCAGGACTGTTGTTGGTGACACTGATTGACGTCTCGACAACCTAAGCCCGTACTGATCACCAGATTCCAGTGATTTGTGTTGTGTCAGTGAATGGCTATTTTTTGCTCTGGCCTTAAACCTGATTGGTCCGCAGAAACGTGAGGTTGTTGGTCTGTCTAGTCGGCCCGGCAAGTAGGTTTCTGGCTGGAAACACCGTGATTGTTGAGCGTCAATTCGTTGAAGGTCTGAAGCCCCTTCGTTTTTTGACTGAATTGTTGGTTACGACAATAAGTTGTTCTTAATTAAGGTGCAGGTATTTGTTCGGAACGTTATCTTTGCTGCTAAGGAAGAAAAGTCGGCGTGGTGGTTAGAAAAATCGCCTTCCGCTACTTTGTCTCTATGGTTCGATTTCTTTACTTGACGAGATATGTGGGTTAAGTATGGTAGTTCTCTACTCTGTTTAAGAAGTTTCGATCTGCCCGTACTCTTGTTTTCTGCTCTCGTCCTAGGGATACAAATTCTCACATAAGTTGCCTTCATATTGATCTTAACCGAGATCGAGACCAGTTTAAGTTTATTTTCAACTTATAGCCAGTGTTATTGTAAGGGAAATAACCACAACTGATTCAATTTTTAACCAATTGTTTTTTATCAAAGTGTGTACAGTGAATAGAATTCACAATTTGCTAATTTAATCCCACATATATACCTACATTGTGTTGTAGTCAGAAATTTTCTACTTGGAATAATGAAAGAAAATGAGACTGTTAACTCACCTGAGCCATAACTACAACAAGTTTTTGAGTAGCTAATGGCAACATTTAATTTCATACAATCTGCTTTATGTTGATTTTTAGTCTTCCCAAATCTCGACTTTCACGTGACGTCACGTAACCGTATGGTGGCCTCGTTGAATAAAAGTCGTTTTGTCTTTGTTTTACAGCGCAGCGTCCAGACACTCTGATGGTAGAGGATTTGAAAAAACTTCGGTACCTGGAGTGCGTTATAAAGGTAAATATGTGTCAAGACAATCTGATTCCTACAAGAGGCTCTTGTAACTATTTAAGCTCCTAATTTTTGTATGCATTTTCAGTCTGATGATGGTGTAGCTTATACCGAAAGATAACTGTCACTTAACACAACTTTTTTTCTCATTTTCGAAATGATTAAAAAGTGGTCACCAATCGCTAAAACACGCAAGTTGGGTAACATGAAACAAGATATGAAAGTTATGGAAAACAAATCACGATAATGAAAAATTTTGCAAAAAAAAATGTTAATGCAGTAGAGAAGATTATATTAAAGCACAAAAGTATCTTTCAATGAAGAGGAAGCTCGCGTTTTATTGGCTAATCGTGTTCGTTACCATGACAACACCTATACCTCACATGTAAAAGATAAAAATTATATGTTCACTGCGCGCGGTGAAGATATGATTTTTTAGTAAAAGGAAAAATCCGGGTATTTCATCAGTATCTATATAATAATATAACACTGACACATGTATCCCATAACTTTTTAAAATAAAATTATTTGCAACGAGGTAACCTTCAAAATACTTATGTTGTGATACCTTCATTGCTGATTAAACACCAGAAAAGGGTTCAAAACGATTGTCCCCAAAATATGCAACTACTTTGAAATGCCTCGTAGATGACAAAACAGGAATCAAACCCGCCTCACTAATCCTTGATTAGTGCTGGTAATGGGTGGTTTCACGTTACCTCATCGCCGCCATGTTGGTGGACGAAAACAGAATATCTGTCATTAGCTCGTTTTGGTCGTCCACCATGAATTGTACCTTGCAACATTGTAATCTGTGTCTCTAGAGACTGGTGGCAAACCACCTATACAAATAATGATCGTTTTCACACTAGAATCTGAACGGACAAATCGACTCATGGTCTGGTCGACTAATGTAAATTCCGTTAGTGCTGTCCGATGTAAATTCTTAACAGACGGACAATATACAATACTAGAAATTGCAACCTTTTTTACATAACTCCCTGTCGAACTAGTATCCGAAACTTCTCAATTCGGTTTCAAGGACCTATGTTTTTCAACTCGTTAAGTCCTGAAATTCAAAACAGAGAAAGCATCCGTTTGTTTGCCAAAAGACTTAAAAAATTCCTTCTTTCTTAGTCATATATACTCTTTGTTGAGCTACATACTTCTTCTTTCCTCTTCTTTTCTTTTTCTGTTGTTTTTGAAAATAATACATTCCATATTTTATGCTGTCCCCATAATTTGTGTGATGTACCCGATGTTGTCAGGAAGCCTATGGCTCATAAGCCCCCGGCTTCTATTTAGGCTTCCTTGTCATTACCGCCTTAAACATTTTTTAGTCTATCGCCTTTAAGTTATTATAAATTTCTAGTGTATTGTGTTTTGTTTTTTTTTTTAATTTCTTTTCTTTTATGTGGTTAATGGCAAATAAAAATGAATGAATGAATGAACAATAGACGGATAAGTTTGAGCGCATGAAGAGCGGCACTAGGCATGGCTTTGTTACCTTACCTTTTTGCGCTGACCTTCTAATTTCTGGATATATCTTTCTTCTTTCCTCCCGCAATATTGAAACGTTCCCATAAACCATCGTTAGATCAATTTCCCTGCGGTGGTCAATTTGTCGATTAGTTCGTCTAATGTTAAGTCGGACTTATTCCGACTTGTCGTCCTAAAAAATTGTTCGTCCCGTTTTCACAAAAGACAATTTTTCCGCCTGAAACGATTTGTGTGTCGTCTTCTAGTGTGAAAACGGCCAGCTAGTGATAAAGTTAGTTCCCCGAGAGTGTTGAATTTTATCTTTACTTCTTTTTTTTCTTTTTATTACAATACGGGCCGGGTTACTTACAGCATTAACAGTATGAACACTACTTGATAACACGACGTCACTAGCACTACTCAACAACAACAACAACAACAAAGCAAGGAGGGAGGTGGGGAGATCGAAATTCCTTAAGATACTCAATTCTTGGGTTTCACTCACGTGATCAACAGATATCTCTTTCAACGAAAACAAAAGACAAAGTTTGCGTAATAATAGAGTGCTTGTCCCGGAGGATTGGATCTGGACTCCAACATGGCCGCCGTTTCATTGTTTGGGAACTGCAACATGGTTTCGCGACGTCATGCAAAAACCAAGATTACGGCGCTCGGTTTGGAGGGTCGGCTTTGCCGAATCCCTAATACAAAAATATACCCAGAGAGAAAGGGAAAAAGGAAAACTAATCCGCAGAGTAACGTTCAATCTCTTTTTTACACTGTCCCAGATGAAGTGCAAAGCTTTCTATTCTTGAAATATAATTTCTCTTTACTTCTACACATCCGGATAAAGAATCTAGCTCGTAAAAAGAAAACAAAAAATTATGACGTTTTTGGTTTTGGTATGCGTCGGGCCTCTGATCCATAGCATTAAGTTTATTAAGGGCGTAAATGTAATCTAAAACATTGTCCTTTTTTTTTTCCAGAAGCTCTGCGTTTTGTTACAAAACCAAAAAAGATAAAGGCTTTTCTCAGGTTCTCCGTGACAGAAAGCTCGCTTATCGTCATCTTAATAGCCCATTTTCATTAAAAGAATTTCTTTGTAACTAGAATTCGGTGGGGGAATCTAAAGTGAAATTCGATCAGTCTCGTACTTTTGGTGCATGATTTAGCGGCCTGGTAAGCACTGTGCCAGTTTAAATCATATTCATCTTAATGTAGGGGCCTCCATTTCTGCTGGTTGCGTATTAGCATCTCGCTTTTCGATTCCAATAGTTTTTGGTATGCCAGTCTGCTGGGTTTCTTTGATTTCATTAGGGTAGTTGAAAATGTTTCTTGTGCTGAAGTATTAATTATTATTATTATTATTATTATTATTATTATTATTATTATTATTATTATTATTATATACGGTTTTTGTCTCGCCCATAGAGTTTTACGCAAGGATATTATTCCGTTGAAAGTAAGTGGGCAGGCCATAATGTGATATCTAATTTTAAATTCCGTGGGGAAAGAAGAGTTTGGTTTCTCTTTGATACTCTCACTCACTGTGGAAATGCCCATTTGGTGCCAGTTTTTGTAAAAGAGCGGTTTGTCCATGATTCGGATCAGAGAATTGTATCGTAAGTTTTGTGAGAGGATTGAATCTACTGAAGTTCTTTTTTCTTCATAGCTTAGCTGAGCCCAAATTCCTACGAGCTCTTTAGGAAATGGATTCTTTTTTGCGTCTTTTATGTTAAGATTACCAAAAATGGTATCTCTTTATCCAGGCAGATTTATCAAGAGACGCGATTTGTTCGTCTTCTAGTGTGAAAACGGCCAATGATAAAGTTAGTTCCGTGAGAGTGTTGAAGTTACCGTACTGTTAAGAAGAAGAAAACAAAGGGTGTGAATAGAATGCAAGTCTAAGATTTATCTCTTTTGATTAACGATGTAGGCGTGCACGTGAAAGAAATAAATGAACAACCTGAGGTTGCGATTTTTATTCATTAAACTTGTTTTTAATTTATTCCCTAGGAAGCTCTGCGTTTGTTTCCACCTGTGCCATTTCTTGGACGGACAGCCTCTGAAGACTACCAATTAAGTAAGTGTCCTTTCATTTTGTTGTCAAGATCTGTCATCTGCATCAATCTCGTCTGCAAAAATCTTGGCCGAGAAAATCCGTTTGACCGCGGTTGTTGGTAGCCGCTGATGTCGAATATCATATTTGTCAAGACTGGCATAGTGGGAATCATCTAACAGAGGACTCTTTTCTTTTTGCGTTCGCTGGGTTGACGAGTACGGTAAAAGAGACCTCAGCCATGGGTCGAAATTCACTTTGATCAACCGCCGTCCATAACCTTGTACGGCACTCTTCTAACTGCATTCCCTATGATATATTTGCTGACTGTGACCTGATCCCGCTGTGTCCTGCACGTTCCCTTACGGTAATTCCACTGTTGTTAAGTGATCCCACAAGACATAAAAGGGACCTTAAGATCAAGGTTTTTCGGCATTTCCCGCGAATTGCGAACGTCAGGAAGTCACGTGACCAGTGCGTTGGCGTCAGGTTTGCAATTTGAGGTTCAAGTTTGTACGGCTAAGCCACGTTCTAGAGGTAAGTGATTTATCGCAAGGTTTTTTGCACCCTAACACATCACATTACCACGTTTGAAAGGAAATACTACTTTTAACAACTATTTCGCTTATTAACTATCGAATTCTTTTTCATAGAAACGTAATTTTGAAGACGATTTCTGAGCTAAAACAGAAGTGAACGAACGAATGAAAACAAACATGGCAGCCGGCTATTTAACACGGACGACTCTTAAGTCCCAAATATTGGCAGACGGCTAACGTGAAACCACTAACCGCAAACCGCGGCTTGCCGTTTGTGGTAAGATCGCCAAACCTCGGTCTTAAGGTCTCTAAAGTATCACGTGAGAATTTGGTCGCTAAGTAACCACCGCGCATGCTCAATACAGTGAGTTTCGAGCGGTGGCAGAGGTCTCTTTTCCTGTACTCGTCAACCCAGCGAGCGCAAAAGAAAGAGACCTCTGCTAGTAAGGAAAATGTCATCTGATCTGGCTTTGCATGAAATTTGACATACACGTTGGTTTATGCGCCAGGATTTTGTCAAACAGAGGGAAAAGAAAAGAAAGAAAATGAACGAAAGGCTACAAGAAATCACGGATAGTTTTCCGAAATAAAAATGAAGAGAAATAACGTCGACTCTCTGTTTCCCCGCCCGGACTCATTGATTATTCAATTATAGACCTCGTTTGCCAACACGAAATTACATTTTTGCTGTTATTGTAGTGTTATTTCATCTCGACCAACTCGGCAGTGTTGTAAACAACACTGCAACATACAGATATTGAAATCATGGCATTCTTTTTCCCGGTGTTTCAATGAAATTGGAGAACTTTCATTTATCTTCAGATGGCTATGTTGCTCCCAAAGGCACCACTGTTGCAACTTCAGTCATCGCACTGCATAGAAACCCAGACGTGTGGTCCGCCCCGCTGGAGTTTGATCCCGATCGGTTCCTTCCAGAAAACAGTCAAGGACGCCATCCGTTCGCTTATATTCCATTTTCAGCTGGACAAAGAAACTGTATCGGTGGGTCCTTAAAAAACTGTACTTGAACTCAACTGTTTCTTTGAACCAGACAGAAAAGAGCAATGCTTTGTTTTTACTCTTGTCTTTTTGTGTTTTTCCTCACTCACTCACTCACTCACTCACTCGATACGTTTGAGCGCATGAAGACTGGCACTAGGTGTGGCTTGATTACCTTACCTTTAGCGCCATCTTTCATTGCTCCCTCCTATCGCTAGTTCAATTTCCTTGCAGTGCTCAATTTTCCGATTTGTTCCTCTAACGTGAATTTAGGTCGGACTAAAGCCGACTTGTTCGTTTGGACGGACAAATCGTCTTCAAAAAATCGCCTTCACTGACTCACTCACTCACTCTACTTTAACATTTCTTTCTTTCATTCATTTGTCCGTACGTTCGTAAGGTCGTTGGTTCGTTTGTCTTTTGTTCGTTTGTTCATCTGGCCCAGTCTTTGCACTTCTCCAATCATTTTTTAATTTATTATTATTATTTTTATTGTCTTTTATCTGTATTTTTTCAGGGCAACGATTTGCTCTTTTGGAAGAGAAAATTGTTCTGTCGAACGTCCTGCGTAATTTTTGCATCGAATCCACGCAGACATTTGACGAACTCCACGTATGCTCGGAGCTAGTCACAAGGCCAAGGGAAGGAATATTTGTCACCTTAGGAAAGCGATTTTAGCATCTGATCTTGCAGAAATTCAGGCGGCACAAATGTGAATTTTAAACTATTAAAATTGACTCGTATAACAATTTTTTATTGGTATAATTTCTGCAACTAAAATATCAGAAATGTTCCCGTTAGTATGATTTCGCCAGTAAACAATTGTTTACTGATACGGAGGCCATCTTCGATTCTATTGTTCTGAACAGAGGCAAATGCGCGCATGATTTTGATTTTGGAATATGAGACAATTCTTCCCATAACCGCCGTAACAAAATACCTCAGTTGCTGTAGATAGACATTGTCCTCTCAGAAACAGCTATAAGTTGATAAGAGGTCTTGTTCTTTTATCTTGTTTCCATGGAAAAGGACAGCCAACTTGAATTCCTTTTGTAATTTCCCATCAATCCCGGGCGGTCAAATTAGACATCTATTTGTCGAAGTATGTTTCAAGACAGAGGATTGGAAGTCAGACTTCATGTTATTTTCCGAGATAGTAGAGTGTTTCTTAGTATGAAACAACATGGAAATGTACACGAAAAAAAGTAAAGTTAACTTGTAGATTACAGTGGCTTGTTAGGCGATCGATAAGTGCAATCCGTTGGGTCAATGCAAACGATAACCCAAACATTTGAATTGATTTGGGTTCTGCAGAGTAGAATAATAGGCTCTCTTTTTTTCAAATTACGGTTGTTTACATGAGAACACTATCTTCATCTTCAGTAGCGGACGACTCTTCAAAATGGAGACCAATAGTCCGGTCTATTCGTCCATGGGCGCATTGTCCTGATACCTGATTTTGAAAGGACTTCACATTGTAATTAATCTTAGACAAAGGAAGGATACAAATTACCTTGGTTCGAAAAAAGAGTTTAGCCGAAAACTATTTTCTCAGTTTCCTACAACATGAAGGCTTTTTTTCCCCTTGAGTTTCCCATAATATCCCCAGTAAACAATAGAAGATGGCCGCCGTATCGTTAAAAGTTCGTTTCCAGTCGGCAGGTATGTTTTGCAGATTGCAGGTTGAAATTTAATTATAACTGGAAAACCGCTGGCTCTTGAAAGAAAGGTAAAGCGATAGACTTACTATGACTATTACATGACGCTGTTTACGATAGACGGAATATACTTGCGGAAGGGTGAAGTTGCGCGTGCTTTTACCTTGTGAAAGACGCCAACTACTTTATGTAAGAACCCCTGATAAGTATATGGGTTATTAACTATATTTAGTGCCAGCGGTTTTCCAGTTATAATTAAATTTCAACCTGCAAAACATACTTGCCGGTTTCCAGTTTGAGTTTTAAAAGCTGAGTGCAAATAGACGCCACATTGCTGGTCAACTCGTCCCACCATTTTTGAGTGGAGGGCGCGCAGTTGGAAATCTTGCGCGTTATTGCGTGCATTTGGGAGTTGATGCGCAATGTTTAAAGCTGGTCGAATTTTTGATCCAACAAGGCATTTCCTTGGGGACTTTAAGATCTACGACGGCGACGTTTACGAAAACGTCACCTCAGAATACAACTTCACTCAATCCTTATTGTTTCGCTGTTATTCCATCTCGTTCACTCCGTACACTGTAGGCGAATTACTCTAAAGCAAAATTTCTACGAGCGGTTTCAGAGTAAAAATATAGAGCGAAAGTTTCGCATTTGTACGCTCACGTTGTCGTGAAAACCTCAAATGTAGTGATTTCACGTTGTTGTTATGCAGAGTACAGCAGAAAAACGTGTGTCGCACGTGCAGCACGATTATTTTTCCTCTTTTAGCCAATGATTATTGTTTTGTGCAATTGACGTTTCTTGAACTCCCTTGAGCCCCCTCGTACACGGTGAGGAAAGAGGTGAGCAAACTGCCTCGCGAGGTGGTGATGAAGATTGTAGACGGTGCAAAATCAGAGATGCAGGCTCTGAAAGAGAGACAAAAGCTGAAAACGTGAAATCGAAGAGTAGGAGAAGGGCAAGGCCGAATTGAGTAGAAAGCTTGAGTTGTTAAATGCCAGAACCAAAGTCGAACAAGCCGAAATTAACTTACAAGTAGAGCGGAACGTAGATGAAGAAATGAACAACGGAATGAATGAATATTTCAAGGAGTACTATGCCCGGAATCCTATTAATGATGAGCCTTTAGCGCCCCCTGGTAGAAATGGTACCTCTGCCACCTTTAACGCGAAGGCAATGACAACATTGTCATCAACGGATCCTCCTCTGGTAACCTTTTCATCAGCATGACTAATACATTCTCATTGTCCAAGCGATTTACGTAGTTACGGTCCATACTTGCTAGGACCCTCCTGGTGTCCTCCAGTTTCCTCACAAATTCTATGAGGGATAAGGCGTCAGCTTTCCGCACGTGAATTTCCTTTAATCTTTTCACTGATGTGCTTCCACAATCGTACTAGGCTGTTCAAAGTTTTCCTGGAGTGTTCTGCATGCTTCCGTGTACCTTTGACCCACCGGTAAGTTAACGCAACTTCTGATTGCTTCCTTTGCTATCCCGGCACACCGAGCGAGCAGCCGAATAAGTTTTTGCGAATTGCCAGACACTTGACTTTCAATGTTGTCCCTGAAGTTTGTCTTGAACTCCGGATATTCTAGGGGATTTCCGTTAAACTTCATCAACTCCACATTTGGGAAAGACAGACCTTGTTTAATTGCCTGGGCTATGGTCGTCCAAGCATCAAATTGCGGCGAATGGAGGCTACTCTGATCTTCGAGTGGCTGGAACGGGTGGTTCATCATATGAACTGGTGTGGTGTATTGCGGGGCCATCACTGGAGAAAACTCCGCAGCGGCAACATTTAAGCCTATCGTTTGCGAACTCTAGGGTTGCACAGGGGTTCTCGATGTAGACACGTTTCTTTCTGGCGATAAGCCAGCGACGGTGTAAAAAGGATCTGAGGCAGTAACGTAAGTGCAGGCTGTTAACAGAGGAGAAAAGTCAACTGTAGAACTGAAATTCACTTCCCACCTTGAAGCGTGGGACGATGCTAATGGACTAAATTCCTCCCTGCTCGCGTTGATGCCTGCCACTGAAACCACATGGGGTGTTGTGGAAAGGGTGATGACTGGTTCTGATTCAACACACTTCTGACCTGTTGTTACTGCTAGACAGAGCGGGAGATCTTATCATGGGTGAGGGCCTAGCTGAGTATGCAGATTTTGTCGAGTTGTTTCGGAGAGTAACGGAACGTATCAACAACAGGTACCGACGAGAGATGAGGGTATCTTTTTCCAGCAAACGAGACAAGAGAGAATCTAGTAATGGAAAGTCAGAACGCCAGCCTACTTCCTTCGCCATAGCGGATGCCAAGTTACTATGATGCTCAGCGATAGGCTGTCGCGTGTTACGGCCAGGCATTTGATTCTCAGGTGTGACACGACTGTTAGCCCGGAACACATTAGCCCGAACACATTGCCCAGAGCACCACAGAAGTGCGCCCATTGTTCTGGACTACATGGTGTCTGGAGATATCGGGCCTTCAAAGGCGTCCTGTTGAGTGAACGCCTCAGACCTGTTCGACAGCACAAGCTCTGTAGAATATGCCTTGACGATGGACACATTGCTAGGCAGTGTAGCAAGGGCTTCAACTACAGGATATCTGGATGTGGGAAAGATCACCACTATCTGATACACTATTCAGGAAAGAACATTGGAGAGAACTGTCTCTGGGCTAACAGTCGTGACACACCTGAGAATCAAATGCCTGGCCGTAACACGGGACAGCCTGTCGCTGAGCCTAATAGTAACTTGACATCCACGATGGCGAAGGCAGTTAACGCGGTCGCTCCCGAGATTGTTGACGAGTCCGGAACTGTAAGGCCCAGCGGATCCGTTGCAGTTTGTTCGGTTAGAGCAAGTTGTCGCGCAAGCTAAACTCGACCGGTTTACCGTTCGACCATTACGCTAATTGTGCTTAAAAAAAAGAGATTTCAGAGTTCTCAAGTATCACTTGTCATTGAAATAACTTCGGTTATAGAAGTAAAACAATTACATACCTTTAATGAATTGATTTGGCAAGGTAGTATCGAAAGTAAACCGTCTCGAACAGTCAGAATCAGCCATAACTTCTGTGACAAACGGCCGGCATTGTTTGCATCTCATGGCAAGTCTGCCGAAGCGAATCTCCCATTTACATCCTAGGGGTTTTTCTACCACAGAATGCTTCATATCCTTCCGACAAAGGTTAGAAATAAGCAAAGGGAACAGCACTTTTTAGGAGTCGAAATGATTAAAGCAGCCATCAAAATAATTCCCTGGCGCGGAACACACCGTGCGTTATTCCAACTAAATTTGACCGGCGGCAAAAGTTAATTATAGCCTTTTTGGCCGCGCAATGCTCGATCTTGTGGTGCGGAGAGGGGATAGGTCTCATGGATATACCCACGACGAGTCCCCTAGGTTAAACTCTCATTTTACAATTAAGTGTAAGTGCCCATTTCAGTGTTTAGGTCTAATTTTCGTTTATCGTATTGCTATAGCAATATTTAGTTGAAGAAACTGATTTAGAATGGTTATTTTTTTAGAGTTATGGTTGGTGTGTATATCCATGAGATCCTTGCCGCGGAGCGTGTCGCCAGAGATAGTTCAGTTAACGCGTTGCAGCCGGAGAGTGATGATTGAACATTCATCACGTTTATCAAAGGAGCTTCCGGGAAGCGTTTGACAGACCGTTTTGTTGAATTTCTAGATTTAGGAACATTATACGAATGCCGATTCGCTTCGGTATAAAGACCCCTTGCTTGTCTTTCGGGAGGAAGGGGGGAGGGGAGGGGGGTGGTGGAGCGCGTAAGATTCGTGACGATTGCATGAACATAGTTGAAACGCTGACTAGTCTGGCTAAGGAGTAAAAGGGAGTGATTTTGGTCATCTAGTGCGATGTTTTTTTTTGTCAATCCATTTTGGATCGTAGTCATGCGCAGTAACTTGGAAGTACTGCTGTCGTTTCGCAGTTAGTCTTCACCTAGCCTTAGCCCAACGTTTGTATGTATACCTTTTTCAGCAAATCGTTCGCTTTCATTGTTCATGTTTAGTTAGAACAGATGTATTCTAGGTCATGTTACTGAGGAGGTCTTGCCCAAGTTCGTTCAGACGGATAATGCGTCTTTGGTGTAAAAACGAACAATGATTCGAATGTTTTTTCCTGATTTTCAGTCCTCTGTGACAGTTACACAAAATCGGACTGTTTGCATTTTTGGCATAACATGCGTTGACATCATTTTTGGCAGATGGGAAGATACGTCAACCCCGGAACAAATACCGTTCATTTTGAAAATGAAAGGTATTCGTGTTTCAATTTCTCGGAATAACTGCTTTCGTTTTCGGTTATATACAACATTGAAATTCGTGTCATGCATGATTACTGTGAAACTCGGAAAACTGTGAAGTCCAAAAATAATATTTCTGAAATGTTAATTGCATTTGTAGTCATTAAGCAAAGTAAAACCCACAATAGGATACTTGATATAATTAGTATAAATACGCAGGTGATTATACAAAATCGCGCGCTCTCATTGGCTCGCTATCTCGGATTATCAGCCAATAATCACCTCGACGGACAAAATGGCTACCAGTAGTCGTTTTGCCACTGTAAGTGAAGATGATTTCGCGTTGAAATGTTTTTTTTTTTCTCTTTTTTTTTAAAATAATCACCCGTGTATTTATACTAAAACAATTATTCGCCTCAGGCGAAGTGATTATCGGTGAATATTACTTCCTCTCGGTGAATATTCACCGATAATCACTTCGCCTTCGGCGAATAATTGTTAAATAATCGTACCATTGTTCACGGATCTCCCTGAGTGTCGCAGTAAGAATTATCTTTCTCTACCCTCTCTGTTACTGGAGTTCTTTTAAAGAAGCTACACCACTCTGATCTGTCAAAGTGCAGAAATGTTTCACCCTTCATTCAATAATTCAGTGGGTGTCAGTAAAGAGCCGAGGTGACTCAGTTGTGTCAACAATATTGACTTCCAATGTAAAAAGAGTGGAAAGAAGAAAAAAAAAATCTGTTTCTCTTTTGTAACAATTGACAAACGGTTATTGACGGGTTTATTCTACGAACACTTGCTTACGAGCAGGTTCCCAGTGGTTCGAGGTACATGAAAAGCATGCTCAAATGCTCAGGGTAAACAAAGGCGAAAAGACGTTGTCAGATGCGGTTTCACAGTCAGTGGTCGCGTCTTCCTATTGCCTAAGTGGTATAGGATGCCAAAATTCTGTGGAAAAAGAACGTACGCAAATACAGATACCCACAGAAAGCGCTTATCTGCTCAGCTGTTTACCGAACTAACCCGGAATTATTTAGAGGTCAATCAATTCGATCTTTGATGCAACAAATAGATCATTAGACACCGGGAAAGCGACAGGGTCAGCTATTGCACATGTGCACTGAACACCCTTTTAGTACCTCCTTGCTGAAGTGAGGTTCATTATTTAAAAGGATGACCGGGTCGGGGAAAAAAAACCGAAAGGGCTTTCAAAAACATTCTTACCTTGGCGACGGGCTTTGTTTGTTTGGTTTTTTTTTGCATGAACAAAGTGACCGGGTTCTAAAAAATAATGACACTACGACAGAAATGCAACAGTTGTTTTGGTGAGAACAAGACGTAGGAACCTGTATTTGTACTGAAATTCAACCAATAATTTGCAAACGTTCATATGAAATAAATATTGCTTTGTCTGATCCCTGCAATTTCTTTGAAAATGCAAGGAAATCTCGCACTGAAGCCCACGCTATGCAACACAAATATTCTTTGTGGGCTTCTACTGGGTTTTTATTCCTTTACATTTCAAAGGATGAACAAGTATTTAAAAAAGTTTCAAAGTGAACTTCGAAAATGGCAAAATTATATCTCCGGACTCCGCTACACTTCACGCAACACAGGATGTGTCGAGGACCTCTATGTTTTTTTTCAAAAGCCGGGAAACACATCAGTGATGAGGCATTGCAATTCTTCATAGTGAGTTCAGCGAATTTGATCTCCTTTATTGCACGTCTGCGACACCAATACGACTTGATTTTATGAGACATTTCTATGTGAATTGAAGAATAATGTTCAGTCACGCGCCTCGGTGCCGCGTCCCCTCTCACGCAGACACTCTTTGAGATTCGTCGTGGGGGAGGAACGAGTGACGAAGCCCCATGAGTGCCTGCGTGAGAGGCTAGGTAGCTCGGCGTCTGCCAGCGAAGGTTTGTTTATTTCACGCAAAGATGAACTCAAAAAATACATCATTATCTGCCTCGGAAACAAGCCTTTACTAAAACGTGACAAGCTCTGGTGTTAAATCTGTTCATCAAAACAGCCGAGCTGTCCGTTTGGTCGCTTTGTCACGGATCGATTGATTTTACATCATTGAGAATCTTCATCCGAAGCTTCAGAAGCGGAGTCATATCACTAGAAAGTTTCAATTTTCTCACGCATAATTTCGAATAGTTGATCTCTATTTGGAAATTTAATAAGTATCATTTAACTAGTGCCCAGGTCGGCACGGTCCCAACGGTGACCGAGTCTCCCTTAAGTGGAATCACAAATTAAACACGCACAACTAATAGGCAAATCTCATGATAGCATCATCTAACTACAATATCTAGAACTCAGTTTGTTTATCCTTTCTTATTCAAATTTTCTGATCCCACCGAGGCAAAAATAACAACACCTCTAATTAGCATGGAAAAGTAAACCTCATGGATTCTGGTAGTTGGAGTCAAATGGCGTAATCGTGCAAATGTGCTATTGAAAAGAATAACTATCTTAAGAAAAGTTAACTGATGAAAAAAGTTGTTGATTTCGCCGCCTATGAGATCCAAGAAATTGTTTTCTGGACATCGCGAGCTCTCTGTGAAGAGTTGGGAATTAAAATAGAAATGCCAATCATATCGACAAAATGAGCCCCTTTTCACTGAGTTGGCTCCTCCCATCCTCGTGATTTCTTTGGAGGGACAATGAGACTTGTTAAAGCGTGTCTGAGCTCCTTCCTTGTTTATCATACTTTCCAAGAAAGGCATGACAACAATTCGGGGTGCATAAGACGCGTCCAAAACAACTTTGTGATTAGTTTGACGTGAGGTGCGAAGAATCTAAGATAAATATCTCTCTCTCTCTCTATCGGCTGCTTTACAGAGCCACTCTACTGCCATCACAACATCATTTTTAAGAAATCAGGGGGAAAACGTCATTAAGGTAAAAGGTGACCCAATTTATTATCAAAGGGCTGTTACATCTCTATTGGCTTTGTGCTTCAAGGGGTTCTCTCTGATTTACCCTCTTAAAACTTTTCGTACTCTGTAAGGCACCAAGTTAACATCGTATCGCTAATTTGCTGATCACACTCTAAATCCTACAAAGACTTCAAAAAATATGATTTGAATTGAAAATATTTGACTCGAACTATTAGCACGTTCTCATAGTGTTTTCATTCTCTTTTAGGCCTTACAGACATCAGGTTATCACTGCTTAGTTGTTGACCAAAGAAATAGCTCGAAGGTAAGACAGAGAAGGAACTTTATTTGTGTCTAATCTTCTAGCGCCTCAGAGCTCTAATCGGGGACACTGTAAATTGAAATTAACAAGTTAACGCAAATCAAATCAAATTTTGGGTTTTGAGGAGAGGGGAAACCGGAGTACCCGGAGAAAACCTCTCGGTGCAAAGTAGAGAACCAACAAACTCAACCCACATATGACGCCGAGTCTGGGAATCGAACCCGGGCAACATTGGTGGGAGGCGAGTGCTCTCACCACTGCGCCATCCCTGCACCCCTTGCTCCCCTTGCTCTTTACGAACAAACGAGTTGTATTATTTCCAAAGCATAGTGGTGTTGCTACTCTTCTTTGATCAAATCAAACATATGTGCTGATCAGAAGCATCTATGAAAGCAATTTTTACGCGTTGATATCCACGAGTTTTGTTGAGAATCTGTATGCAAATTGTCTCTTACTCGTAATCGGAAGTTCGATCTAATTAGCCAAGCAGGATGGATAGTATTTCAAGCGAATCACAATACAGCTTAGAAAGCGTTGATACCCATCATGGCTTTATGTCCTGTTCGCTTGGTTGTGCGCTGTGGCTTTTTACGCGGGATGCCAAAGGCAGAGCGTTTTAAAAACTGGGAAATTCCGTTTTTTCATCGTAGTCACAAATCACCGTGTTTTTCTATTGTGCGATTTTACTGGTTCCAGTCCACCTTGGAATCACATGCAAGATCACGGGTCGATCAAGATGGATAAACACTACGTGTGATTTCATTGTCTCCAGTCCTACTTGGAATCGCGTGTTAGATCAGGAGTAGACACTGATGTGATGATCAAGCAAAATACTCTCGCAATGTTCGTGAAAGTTCTTCAATCGAACCAGTTTGTTCACTATCAAATGGTGAACGGAGATTAAATTTTTAGG
>BLFO01001879.1:560226-568310 GCA_014634245.1 Montipora cactus
TTCTATATGAGGAGGAATATGTCTTGGAAAATTAGGACTGATGCTCTAGTGACGGCATTTTCTTCTTTCCACTATTTCGAAAGTTAGATCGCACGTCAGCTGTCATCAGCGAGCGTGCACCCATGGGCACATGGTAAGTGACCAATTGGCCAATCAGAACGCGCGTTTTATCCAAGTTATGTTATAATATTCATGTATCATTCACTCATTCTTGTTATGTCGTGAGTGGCAGGCACAGTACACGGCAGGTTACCAATTTCTAGGAATTGGACGTGATACGAGAATAGATCGAGAGGTGTTTTTCGCCTTTTGCGGTTTTGCACCGTAATTGTTTGTCCCCATTTACGCAAATATTTAGGAATTAGGAATGAAGTCGCACCCTTAATCGAAGAGTACAATTTCTAAGAATTTTTTTTTTCAGATTTTCGATGCTTCAGGTTTAGGTTTGTTTAATATCATTATTATTATCTTTCACATTTTTAATCTCTTCGTCCTCCATTTCTTTACTAAAATATTGTTATTGTTATCTGCAAAGTAGCCATTAGTTGATCTTTCATTTCAACATCTTTAAACGTTGTGTGCTTAAACGTGTTAGTGGCGCTATTCTCGAGGGACGGCAAAGTCATTGGTTTTCTCGCTGCTTGTTTTATTCTGGTTATAATAGTTACACTAGAAACAAACAAGGAAGCTACTCTTTCTCCGCGTATGTTGACGAAACTCATTAACATTTTTTCTGCTTAAGAGAGTTTTCCTGACGAATAGCTTTGCATTTGAGATTTCATTATTTCAGTATCTACCATTGTTAATCGTCTTTGGCTCTAGTGCACCATGTACAGCATAAAAAAAAGATACTCATCGAAGTACTTATCAGAAACTTTCATTTAAATTGTCTCAATGAACTCAGCTAAGTTGCGGAAACGCTTGTACGCAACGGATTAAACTAGACCAGCAGCGTATATATAAAATACAGCTCGATCGTTTTTATTTCAATTATCACGCTTTGCAAACAACCAGGATAGGATATCAGGCTACAACCAAACATTTTACGCGCGCAAAAATAATAAACGTCGCTGAAGTAGTTTCTTCCGTCTTTGAAGGGCTCTTTGGCGTTATTCTTACCTTGCGTTCCTTGCTTGCCTTCCGGCATAACTAAGCCATCAGTCACCTCCTGGTTTTTCAGCTATACGGAAATTTCGTTTGTGCGCGTGAAATACAGGGATAATCTGAATCACTGATGAACCCGGAAGCTAAGACAGCTTTATTTACATATCGGAAGAAATATACTACTTTGTTAAAGGGACATGGTCAGCTCTTGCACGTGCGCACTGATCATCATTTTAGTGCTTCGTTGCTCAAGTTAGGAAGGGTTCATCATTTAGAAGTTTTGTTTATTTCACGCAAAAATGAATTCAAAAAATACACCATTATCTGCCTCGGAAACAAGCCTTTACTAAAACGTGAACAAACTTAATCACTCTACATAAATGTTCTGATCTAAGAGAAACGTTTGGCTTAGTTCTGTATCACTGGAGCAGGGACTCCTAGACTTGGCCAGTGGAATGTGACCTGTGCTTTAGGCCCGGCTCTTTGTCACTGAACATTTACATCACAAGCTCGTCCCAGGGCTCTCTTCTGTCGCTCCGGTGGACGAGAAGGAGAGAACCCCGGGAACGAGGTTGTTTACATAATTCAGAATCTTCATTCAAAGCTTCTGAAGCGGAAACATTTCGGCTCCTCCCATCCTCGTGATTCCTTTGGCGGGACAATTCTTTTGATGCTGTACCGTATTGGTCAACTTTCATTCCGCTTCTGAAGCGGAAACATATCGCCAGGAAGTTTTAATTTTCTCACTCATAATTTCGAATAGCTGATCTCTATTGACCACGTCTTCGCAAAATAAATAAATTTAAAAAAAGCCTTCCTTCCTTCCTTAGAAAAAGGAGGGAGCTATATATAATGCGAACTTGACTTGTATGAATCCCAACAGTTCAAAATGACTCGCACCTTTTCGTAGAATTGTGCAGTATTAGTAATGAACCCTCCCTATTAATAATCACGTAGAATGAATAAACGTATAAAGAAAAACAGCTTTCAGTTGTAGACTTACTGAATCAAATGAAAACCGGAGAGGATTGAAACAGTTTTCAAGCAGATTAACTCCTTCAAAACTATCAGTTAACTAGTGTCCAGGTCGTCACGGACCCAACGGTGACCGTATCCCTTCAAGTGGACTTACAAAACACATGCATCTGATCGGCAACTTTCATGGTAGCGTCATCTGACTACAGCTTCCAGAATTCAGTTTGTTTCTCACTCGTATTAATTTTTTTCTAATCCCAGCGAAGTAAAAATAGCAATAGCACTAATTAGCATGCAAAGCAAACCTAACGGATTCTGGTAGTTGGAGTCAAATGGTGTTATCGCGCAAATGTGCCATTGAAAAGAATAACTATCTTAAGACAAGTTAACTGATGAAAAAGTTGTTGATTTCGCCTCCTATCAGATCCAAGAAATTGCTTGCTGGACTTGAGCTGTCTGTGAAGAGTCAGGAATAAAATAGAAATGTCAATCAACAAAATGGGCACCTTTTTCACTGAGTTGCCTCCTCCCATCCTCGTGATTTCTTTGGAGGGACAATTCTTAGGGTGTACCGTATTGGTCAATACGGGAGATCAATAGTCTAATGAAGTTTATTCAAGTTTGTCTGAGCTCAGTACGTGATTTATCGCACCGTATTTAGTCGTCGCGCAAATGTGCCATTCAAAAGAATAACTATCTTAAGAGAAGTTACCTGATGAAAAAAGTTGTTGATTTCGCTTCCTATCAGATCCGAGAAATTGTTTGCTGGACTTGAGCTGTCTGTGAAGAGTCAGGAATCAAAATAGAAATGTCAATCAACAAAATGAGCACCTCTTTCACTGAGTTGGCCCCTCCCATTCTCGTGATTTCTTTGGAGGGACAATTCTTTGAGTGTACCTTATTGGTCAATACGGTAGATCAATAGTCTAATGAGGCTTATTCAAGTGTGCATGAGCTCAGTACGTGATACACGAACCGTATTTAGTCCCGTTTCAGCAATAGTTCCTTGTTTTTCATACTTCACAAGAAAGGAATGATAACAATTCGGGGTACATAAAACCGCGTCCAAAGCAACTTAGTGATTAGTTTGCCGTGAGGTGCGAAGAAGCTAGATATCTCTCTACATAAAACGGCTGCTTTACAGAGTCACTGTGCTACCATCACTACATCAGGAGGAAGAACTTCAATAAGGTAAAAGGTCAACAGAAAGGTGGTGCTATTTATTACCAAAGGGCTGTGACATCTCTATCGGCTTTGTGCTCTAAGGGGTTCTCTCTGATTTACGCTCCTAAAACTGTTCGCACTCTCCAAGGCATCATCAAGTTAACATCGTATCGCAAATTTGCTGGTCACACCCTAAATCCTACACAGACTGGACTTGAAAATGTTTGACTGACACTATTAGCACGTTCTCAGAGTGTTTTCATACTCTTTCAGGCCTTACAGACATCAGGTTATCATCGCTTAGTTGAGAATCAAAGAAATAGCCCGAAGGTAAGACAGGAAAGGCTCTTTTCGATAAAACGCATTTTATTATTTTAAAAGTATGGTGGTGCTGTTACTCCTCTTTGGTTAAAGCTTGCATATATACTAAACATAAGCATCTATAAAAGGAATTTTCATTGTTCCTATTCCCGCGTGCGAAATGCTTCTGTTACTCATGTACGATCTACTGTTTCAAAATTCACATAGACAAACACCCCTATTTCCTTAATTTACAGCAATAAATTTGACTAACAAGGTGAACATAAGCACATCACAGTCTACTTTCTGTTTTTTTTAAACCAAGCTTAACTCTTTTTTGAGCATTCACAATGCACGCACTCGGAAACATTTATAAACGTTCTTATTAGGCATGTCGTGTCTTCGACATCTCCCTTCTCTATGTGGCTTTGGCCTCAATTTTTCCTATTTTCGAAACCACCTTGGTCTTCTCTTTTCTAAAATGCCGAAAACACAAATACTGGTACATGAAAATGATGCTCAAGATATTTTTGCCCTGAAGGATTTCATTCACAGAGTATTAAAAGGTTATGAATCGGATGTCTCGCCCCTGGATTGAGCGAAATTTCTTCGACATCGCGTTTTTGTTAACTCTTAGTGCAGGTCGGTATTACCAGTAGAGCTCTACATGTAAACTGAACAATTTTAGGAAAAATCTAAACTGCAATACGATCAGGTCACGGACGAACGTCCCTTGCTCACTTTTTTTCCTTTTTCGATTAAAATGCGCGTTTCTTTGTACATTCATCACGGAACTCGGGAAAAGCGAAAGTGATTACGCACATTATTTTCCAGTTATCGATAAAATTAGGCGCCAATCAAGGAAGTGATAAATGGCGACTTAAGGACGTTCGCGCGAAAATCTTCCGACACTGAAGTTTCATTTCTCGCCTGAGGTTAGGTCACCGACTTTGTTACTGGGTCGGAAAGTGGGTGGGATTTGTTCGTTTTATTATTTTTATTTTTTATTTTATTTTCCGTGTCGGTAAAAGTCTTGCCTGTCACTCCCCTGGTAAGTGGTGTCTTTGTGCGAAAAACAAACACATGGAGTGGAATCTTAAAAGCAACGAGTAATGGACTTCGACAACAATCTATCGCCCGTCGAGCCGAAATCAAAGTAAGCTGTATTTCAAATATTTTACCAAGGGTGCTGTTATGTACAACACTGAAACCAAATTTCATTATTCAATGAAGAGGTTCTTCATGGAAACTGTTTGATCCTGAAATTTAGTTTGTTGCAATATTGCGCATATTCGACACGATTGAGTTTCTTCTCTTCACACACGTAATGAAATAGAAGGGGTTTTTGCCTCTAATAGCAAATATCATATGTTGTTTGCTTCAAAAAATTGTTCGTTGGAAAAGGTGGTCTTTATGAATTCATCATGATTTATGATATGCGAGCTTAACTGGATAGTTTTTATGGCAATAGTAAAGCATTTTCTTGTTATTCAAGGAATCTTGCCATCATTTGACACAGTTGCTTCACTGTTTGGCGAGTAAACATGCCGCGGTAACTTAATCACGGCGCCCGCTGAATTCCGGCCATGTCAGTTTCGATTTTGCGATTTATTTGAACGTAGCAAAATTCTCCCAAAATGTTTGTCGCTGATCGTAACTTTTTATATTCTATATTCACGGTTCAAAATTAATGTTGTTTTCATGTCGTAAATATTTTATTCTCGATCGACCGTCTTTCTAAAAACTGTGTATCAGTAGTCATTACTTTTGCATCAATATTTGTTTTGCATAAAGCAAGCTAACAAAATCTGTGCCTTGCTGAGTTCGCATTTGTTAGCGTTAATAGTATTTTCGGTCCGATGCTTCTGTTTTGTGAGGGGTATATTGTTTTTGGTCTCCCATGGTCTCCCAGTCTCATTTCCCGCGAATGAGACTCCCACAGGAGCCCGATGATCAATTACAAGAAACTAAGTGACGTCATAAGGTCACCGAACCAGAAAGTGCAGACCGGTCTGTAAAATGCCGTGACATACGCCCAGTATGGGATTTCACGAAAGTAAAGGAAAAGAACGTAAAAAAGGTGCATTCATTTTGAACTGCGTAATAAAAGCATAAAAAAAAAGACAGCCCCATTAAATGTACGCAACTTCGCTCACTACAACTAACCTTCCTCGTTCCTTTCAGCCACTACTAGATTAGGTACCTTTTCTATACCTTTTTCAGCCTCCTGTTCCTTTCTCGTTAACGTTTCATGATGAAGTGGAAATAAATATGCCATTCTTTTGCCGGCCTGTAAATTTTTGCGCGGCGTTTAGGGAGCTTAAGCAAGCACGTTTTTGAGACGCGGAAGTGAGCTGTTTCTTCCCCTTTTAACTTGTCTTCGCACAACAACATTTACTTTGCTAAGTATCTTTTCTCCATCAGAAATGATAAGTATAAAAATCGGGGAGACAACACTGTGCTGGCCAAGAAATTTTTTTTCCGGGTGCCGTCCGCGTCTGAAAAACGCGCGCGCTTAAGCTCCCTAATATCTTAACTAATTCTTGAAGAAACGCTTGACATATTACAGTCGCGTTACCTGCGCAGTAAAAGTTTCGCATAAACAATTAGCGCGAACGTCCTTAAACTGACACACACGGAACAGATTAGTCCGCATTCATAAAAGAGTGATTGAAAAACTCTCTCAACGTTGTTTATGATGGACGCGCCACACTAATCGACGCTGCCACTAACTTAAGAAGAAGTTAAAAACAAAAAGATCACATGTGTTGAGCCTAAAAGTTATAATGCTCAGAATATTACCAAGCCTTTTTGATAATCGTTGCAAAATAGTTTTCAATGACATACCCGAGTAATGTAGGTGGAAATTTCATCTCAGAGGACGCTTAAATATTGGTTTGAAATGTCGAATAGTTCTCTTTACTCTGACGTCAAAAATCACGCTTGTTGTCAATTATTCAGGTTACATGACACTTACAACTACCGAGAAAAACTATTTCCACGAAACGTTTATTTAAAATTATATTTTTGACACGCACGAAGACAAGAACTCATCTATTCTGACGAATCGTAAAATAAAAGGTCTGGCCACCAAAATAGTTGAGGAAAAAACTTTGGAAAAAAAAAAAAAATTTGAAGTGTTTTAATTCTATCATATGTCTCTCTTAAAGAGATCTTTTAATATCACGCTCTTTAAATTGTGGTTTGTTTATCCCTACTTGACATTTCTCCACTTGTTCTAATGTTCTGGCTTGGATTTTACTTCCCTCTCAATAATGGTTTTCCGCAACGGAATGCAAAGTTTATATATCAAAGGCTTTTTAATCTTTTTAAGGCCAAGAGAGCCCAAAATATATATTGTGCCAGACAGGCAGCCAAAGAGACGAAGCGATAACTTTGAACTAAGGTCGAAAACTTATGACCTATAAAATATTTTGTGAAGTCGCATCCAGATTATATTTTTCCGCCGATAATCTTCGTTGATACGTCCGAAGCTGTAATGTCACGGGGTTTGTCGTTTTAATTTGGGGCCAAAAATGTCTTCAAACCCTCCTTTCACTTACTGAATGCCTCCTCAAAACTATTTAAGAGGAAGAGATCAAATGACATTAAGAGAAGAAAGAGTACAGGCCGATCACCCTCTGTTGGTGGGGATCTGAGCATCGATCTTCAGTTATTTATAAACGAAATACAGATGAACAATACTGTGGCTATAATTTATTACAATATGCAGAATTTAAAGCAAATGAATCAACAAATGTTTGAAGGAAATGTTAACTGAGTCGTGTGTCATGTTGTTTTCGCCGTCCCGTGCTGTTTTTTAAAACTTAAAAGCGCTATTTTGCTGTGAATTACAATGTTGATGGAGAAATCCGACTGCAAATAATTTATGAATGAACTAATTTCTAGACTATAAAATACTGCGATCTAAATATCGCTAACAAAGTCTTCTTCTGACCGAAGTTGATGAGTCTTACTACGTTCCGCAGAATTGATTTTTAACTTTTCCGTGTATTCGAATTTTTCAGCAGTCTTACCAGACGCATGCAAGGAAACTCAAAAGCTTAACCAAACGTTCACCACCAGAATCTAAACCTAAGTATCTTAATCTCTCTGATTTGGAAAATTGAGTAGTAGAGTATTTAGCCACTGATTTCCATACTAACCCTATAGTTGTTGCTTGTCAGTCGGCTCAATTCAAAGTGGCATGTAATTGACTTGACGAGGTTGGTTTTAGAATCATCCAAAACTAGTCAAGAAGCGAGCATCGTCACAAATTCCTTATGAGCGATTGAGCAGCTGTTGCTTGGACTTAACTTGAAGTGAAACGACTTCCTTGTTTTGAAAAGGTTGCTTACGTATTTGCCTGGCAATTGAATGCTTTCGTTATGACAAACAAGGAAGTCACGTATCAACAACCAGTTTCTTGGAAAGAGCCAGTTGACGTGTAGTATTGTTTTGTTACCATAGCGACCAGTAGTGTAGTAGATCGCGTTTCTTATTCGTTTCCTGATCCTTCGATTAGATTTCGCATAGTATGG
>BLFO01001879.1:568378-586433 GCA_014634245.1 Montipora cactus
CTGCTCTCGTCAGCAATAGTTCCTTGTTCGTCAAGAAAGAAAGACATGACAACAAGAAAGATCTGTCAGCAATTTAGGGTGTATAAAAGCATCCAAAACAACTTTTTGATCAGTTTTCCGTGAAGTACGATGAAACTAAACCCTTGTTCACACACAACGTTGATTTTGATCAACTGAAGTATAATTCAGGCCATCATACTCCTTTCAATTTTATTCAATTATGGTTCTGTTCACATCCGCGAAAATTCAAATGCAATAGGCAGGGTAACCTCTCAGGGTGTGACAAAATGGCGCCGTATCGAGTGGCTGCTGGCTGCCACGATTGTCACCACCATGCATGGGGCGAGAAGAAAACCAAGGATAGCTTTCAAGAATAGAAGACAAATCGTAATTACTTCCAACAACCCCCTTGATATAATCCCGCAGTTGTAATCAGGGACTGTAATTATTTGATGTGAGCCCCTTTTTATATTTTAAATCGATTATAATTCGATCATAATCGAGGCCTAATGTATCCGTCACTCTGTGTGTGACGGCTGCTTCACGTGCACAGAGCTAACCGGTACAATATGAATGCTCTTATACTTTTTGACAATACTGCCTTATAATGACCTTTATGCATCAATTGAATCGTTTTTTGTAAACGTGACGAAGAAATACAAATATAATTTTTACATAATCACATGCTTCAAACTGTCGTACCACAACTTCTGGGATACCTGGTCAGACTCCTAGTTCACTCAAAAAAATAAAAAAAAATTAAAAATAAATAAATAAATGTTAATTAAATAAAAATATAACCCGCAAGGGAAAAGGAGTCAGAACACAGAAAGCAGGCACAAATCTCATTGTTATGGCTCCTCCAGCGGGTAAGATGCAGTAGATTGATTACCCAAACGGCATTGCACGCTCAGCATTACCTCGCCCGTTCGATTTGTACGGGTAATCACATGATTTCGAGTGCAATTTGGAATAAATCAGCACGAGTAAATTTTCACAGACCAACGAAATTGCACGAGCGCGCAGAGCGAAAAAAACATGACCCTCACCATTACGCGAATACTGTCAGCCGGCTCGTAGTCTTGCCAGGCTTGTTCGTAAGTAAGTGAGTGAGTAAGTGAGTGAGTAAACAGTAAACAGTAAAACAGTAAACAGTAAATCTTTATTGCGTCTCACTCTCCAAAGGGAGGTATCGGTCTTGTTACAATAAAGGTGATGATATCTACTAGAATAGCTAATTAACTAAAAGATCATACAATTACTTGTAATAAAATTGGTATAAAATTATTATTTTTATTTTCAGTGAGTGAGTGAGTGAATGAGTAAAACAGTAAGCAGTAAACAGTAAATCTTTATTGCGCCTTACTCTCCAAAGGGAGGTGTCGGTCTCGTTACAATAAAGGTGATGATATCTACTAGAATAACTAATTAACTAAAAGATCATACAATTACTTGTAATACAATTGGTATAAAATTATTAGTTTTAATTATTTTGCATTGAGGATGTCTTTTCTCTTCTGAAACATTAAATATGTGTATTTACCTACTATCTTTGAAGTGGTTTCGTTTTCTAGTGAGTGGGTGAGTGAGATTCTGCCTACACTAAACCCGAGACATTCAATGTGAAATAGTTTATTTAGGATGAGCCAGTCAGTCATCTAGAGAACACTACATATACATATCGTTATACAGTCTTTACAAGGATAGACGTAGACATAATAGGCATGAAAAGCGAAAAGGTGTGCCACGCCAGATACGAAAAACCACTAAAAAACCACCCTTTAGATGTGGCCAAAAACTCTGTGGAAACGTATTCCCCATCTAATGCTGTGGCACCAGACCTCGGGGAAGAGGTAAACAGAGTAAACCATAAAATATATGATATCAAATTAAAGCAAGTGAACCTATGACTGACTGACGTAGAATGATTACTATTTCCTACCAAAACCTTTAAATAGTCCCCAGAATCCTTAGACAATACCCGAGCCTCTACATCGTGCCGTCAGAATAGCAATCTCTCACTGAACGTCAGAAATTCCATTGAGTGAGTGAGTGAGTGAGTGAGTGAGTGAGTGAGTGAGTGAGTGAGTGAGTGAGTAAACAGTAAACAGTAAACAGTAAATCTTTATTGCGCCTTACTCTCCAAAGGGAGGTATCGGTCTCGTTACAATAAAGGTGATGATATCTACTAGAATAACTAATTAACTAAAAAGATCATACAATTACTTGTAATACAATTGGTATAAAATTATTATTTTAATTATTTTGCATTTAGGAAGTCTTTTCTCTTCTGAAACATTAAATATGTGTATTTACCTATTATCTTTGAAGTGCTTTCGTTTTCTAGGGTAAGTAAATACCTAATTTTATCCTCATCATTAAGGCTTTTGAAAACAACATCGTGTGTTGAAAGGAGAGAATGGAGCTCATTTCTAATGTTATCGTACCCTGGGCAATACATCAAGAAGTGCCGCTCATCTTCTATATAGCCTCTATTGCAGACTAAACACGTTCTTCCATCTACTGGGATTGGTGCACCTCTATTTTCGTATTTCCCAGTCTGTATTCGCAAGCTATGAACCCCCAGACGCAATTTTGTCATACTTATTCTATGTGCTGGGTTTCTGATAGTTTTGAGATAGTCTTCCAATTGGTAGTCGAATTTGACTTCTTTGTGTGTAAATTTCTCTCTAGAGCCTTCGGAAGTGTTGTTGCGAGCCTTCAGCCAATTTCGAATGTAGTCCTTTTTAAGCTGATTCTTTATGGAGGAACGAGCATTCTTAATGTGTAGTTGGCTTGATGTATTGCCTATAGAGTGCATTCGTATAGTTTCGTCATTATTTAATACATCAAAAAATTGGCTGTGACTTTTTGCGTGATGAAAGGCTTCCTCTAATAGAGGGTTGACTGTTTTATGCTGCAATCTAAGCGAGTAACTAAATATTGAAGCTTTTATGTCTATACTTAAAGGGTACCGTCCAAGTTCTGCCCTACAGGCGTGAGTGAGTGAGTGAGTGAGTAAGTAAGTAAGTAACTTTATTTACCCACATATTAATTGCAAATGAGCAAAAGCTCGTTTGAATGCAAATGTGGAGTATTGTATTTTAAGGAAAAAACTAATAAAAATAATGATTGTTCTTTTTTCTTGGAACTATGGCATAAAAATCCTCTCGACAACTTTGTTTAGGGCGACCGCTTCAAAGCTTCATTATCCAGTTGTTGTGCTTTCCTTTGTAGTCTTTTCTTTGCAGTTTCCTTCAAACTTTCAATGAAAACATTGCTATTCTCGCGTTCTCGCCAAATCTGTCCGCCATTTTGTCAATTGTTAAACGATAAAAATTGTAGCTACGATTATTTCATTAAATTGCTTGGCCTCGCTGGATAACTACCGAAATAACGATCATACGTAAAATCATTTAAGCAAATTGCTTCGCCTCATAAGTTGCGGTACTTTTAATGTTGATTGAGTTCTTTTGAATTGGTTAGTGTTTAAAAAGTAAAAATTGAGTTGAATTGTGTTTGTTTTGATTAGTTAACGACGCGTTTAAGTACTTTTGTCGCGTGGCAAAGCAATACGTGTGGTAATGATTAATTTGCCATATCATTTCTAGTAGTGAAGAGTTATCTTTATATTTTTTAGTGAGTGATTGATGATTCAGGAAAGACTTAATGTTGTGTTAAAGTTATGAAACAATATGTTAAGAGGCGGACGTGACCACTGGAAAACACAATAAAGTTTACTCACAAAGGCGTTCCAACATCTCTCCGGGAAACTTCTGTGCGTATACTGATCTCGTAAACGATTTAATTCATACCTGGACACACTAGCATATATTTCTTATTTGGAATTAATCCCTCTGGCATCTGGGTTAATTGGCTGGGGAAGCTTTAAGGACTGTGTTGACAAGTGCTTCTAGTGCTTGTTGTCGAGCGGCTGCTGTGCTCCTGGTCTTAAGTGTGTGTTGGTAAATAATTATAAAGACTGTAACGCTGGGCTTAGGCCGAGTGTTCTTGTGCTTTTGCGGAACAAACCTGTGGTACCATCGATCAATATTGTTGTAGAAATTCCGATACCGTACTAATCCGTTGGCCCCGCGTTGATGTTATTAGTTTAGGGCTTAGCTTAGCCAGGCACATCAATTAGTTTTGTTAATCCCTTGTTTATTTCGGTTGGTTTAGTCTTTGTTGCTTTAAGTTTGTTAGCTGAGGACTCGCGTTCCGTCCAGAAGGTTTATGTTGGTGATTTTGGTCCCCCAGCCACTGCGATTGGTCTTAAATGGACTCCCTGAAGGCTTAACTGCACTGCGATTTTTATTCGTCGGCGTGGACCACGTGCAGCCGTAGGTACGCCTTCGTAGTTCAAGTTAATCACTTCTTTTGTAGTTGACGTTATTGCGTTCTAAGCCTCTAATCTCTTGACCAATTGCAATGCGTTGCCTGGACCGGGGGCGCTAATAAGAAAGCGAATCTTTCGATTTAAGGTGCACATTTTTTGAACAAACTACTCGTTAGAGAACATACTTCTAAAGAAGAACTGTTGTAGGGAAGAAAGAACAGATTAAAGGCAAGTGAGAGTTAAGCAGGACTAGTTGAGCGAGAGCTGTAAGATCGACCCGAAAAAACACAAAATAAAGAGGTGAAATAGCAGGAGTGTTGAAGAGTCTTTCTTGCTCCAAAGGATTTCCTTCAACACAATTCAGCTTTCGCCATCCAGGGCTTGCATTTGATTGGCTATCTGGGAATTTCTTTGTTCATTGACCAATCAGAATGCTTGCTTTATTACCTTTTTTTGCATTAATTTTAATTAACTATTTTTGCATTCAATCACCTCTTTTCTGCACTGTGTTACCAACAAACTGCACTTCTCGCAGCCAATCAGATTGCAGATTTTATTTGATGTATATTATTAGCATCGTAAGAAAGCAGAACTATATTTGGTTGTTTCTGGGGAAATTAAAGTCCTCTCAAAAGTTCAAGAATCTCGTGATATCTCCTCTAAAGTACAAAGACAAAAAAAGCAATATAAACACAAACTCTATGCTCTATGCTCTATGCTTCATGTGCCACTGAAATGGTAAGTTGATCAGTGAAGTATTTTCGAATAGATCTTAAAGGCGCTGTTACACTGGACAATGTTTCGTGCAACTTGTATTCCAACGCCATTGCGAGACAAATTACTCTAACGGCACTGCACAGTGTAACAGCGCCTTAACGCTAGTCTTGTTCTTGTTTATTTGTGAGTCAAGTTGTGTCAAAATCAAACTGTGGTCTTGGTTAAACTGTTTTGAATCCAATATAATCTTGAGTTGCGAGCCATATTTTGCTTCTTTCTTATATTCAATCAATAGATTAATTTTAAGCTTACGATCATCACTGAACGAAGAAGATGCTTTTCAGTGCGTAGCGTTGCTCAGTTATTTTATACAAAAACATCTTTTCACAGTTTCGCCTGGTTAAGTTAACCATTTCCGCTATATTTCATGCGTTTTGCTTGCATATGTTTCATAATGTAATTTTTTCATTGAATTCATTTCACTCGATGTCGAAAACTTTGTAAAACTATTTCTCATTTTCTCACCGAGATGGTGAGTGCAGGTTTAAGAGTTTTCACAGACGAAAATCTAAGTAAAAAAAATGAGGGTTATAAATAAACTTTTCTTTCGTTCAAATTGCTCTTAATTAAGCACCCATGTACTTTAAAATCAGTTTTCCGTGAATACATACCATATAATACCACCTAGTTAGATGAGTCTTACGTTAAGATAATTCTGTTCAAGAAAAACAGAGTGACTCCAAACACCCATCTCTGTTCACTAAATTAACTTGAACAGCACAGCCATATCATGTAAATACTTCATTGACCAAACTTGTTCGACAAACATGTCTGGATATTGGCAGCATTCTTTTTCGCGTTTTATGAACCGAGACGAAGACCAAAGATCGGGCTTTCGTGGAATGTCATTCTGTCTTTGAGCGCTTCTGAAATTTGGATCACTTTTTCGTTTGGAAATGTCACTGCAGACCTTGTTTTTTTGGTTTCCTAAAGTGCAGATGTGTGTTTTAAGGTTCGAGTTAAGGCCATCTAGCCCGGTTTCCAGATAACCAAAAAGTTACGTACGAAATTCCAGTTTCGTCCTGTGTTTTTTCTTTAAGATCAGTCTCTGCCGCTGTTACCTAAAACAAATACGAGGCATTTTAGGTGGCCTTACTTAAGGCAATTTTCTTTGATGCTCACTTCGGGTGCATCTTCCGGTGATAAACTAAGGAAAGGAAAGATTTTTAGTAATGTATTTTTGCTCTCGTCTATACGTTAGCTTGCATGTTTTGAAAACGTTTTCGCATCGACGCACGAGGTGCACAGCGTACGCATTACTAAACGCCAGGGCTCAGTTGGTCAAAGTACGATTTAGCTAACCGGGTGTACTTTAGTTTCTGTTCAATAAAAACATTTCCAAAATATTTTCACCCTTACTTTTAGACTGGAATGTTACTTAATTTTAGGGGTAAATTTTGATTTGCAAAACCTTCTCAATGAGCGAGGTGAAAACTTCGGTTAAATCCTAATTCTGGGTGCGTTAATCGGTTTTCGAACAACCGGGCCCAGGATGTTTGATATTCGTACTAGTATGGACTTGTCTAGCAGTTTCTGAATGCATCGTTCGAACTGAGTTTAATGCGTTTCTTTCGATGAAAACCTGATTTAGGGTGTTCTTTCGTTTCAGTTGTTTGGCTAGTATCTGTTATTGAGCTATTTCACGTACATACATGCACAACAAAGCGCTCTTGGTCAGCATGCAGTATTTTCGGGTGGAGCCGGGTGGTGGGGTGGACGGACCGTTTCTCAAGTTTTGGACCAACTTAAGGGCCAATATTATCACTACAATTCTAGTAATAAGTTTGTTCAAATTGCGAGCCTACTTTTTATTTCACACGATTGGCCCGTGTAACACCAAGAGGTAGATTTCAAATTATTTCTTGAACAGAAAAGAAACTTGTATTATTTTATGACGATTTTTCCCAGACACAATAAAGAAAATTGAAAAAGTTAGCCTAATCCATTTCCTCCACGTCATGCGCGGCCATAAACAACCACCACAGTTTCAAAGTACGTTTAGTACTTTGTAGGAAAACAGCATTTTTAAAAATGTTTCACCTTTGGAAACACATTTTGCTTCAGATCCAAATTACGTGACAGTGCCGCTGGAAAACAAAAAACTTGCGGGGCCTGCACGTTTTTCCTCCTGTGTGCCTAAAATTTTAAGGAGGAGATTTTCAGGAATAATCTGCAGACAGCAGGGTAATATTTCATGTTTGTTTCAATATCGCCAAGTAAAGCCATCATCAATGCAGAACGATTTCGTTTCTACTCTAAAGTGAAACAATTGTTAGACTTATGTTTTTTCGGTACCTCACCAGTAGTGTCATAACGTCGTTAATAATAAATAGTTATGCAAAGCAGGAAAGTGTATCCGCCGAACATCTCCATCACAAGTGTTAATGATCAGGTCACTCTCGAGGTTCTTTCGCTAACAAGAAAGGAAGAAGAGAAACCGCAGTTACAGAAGCGCCCAGCCATTTGTTTGAAAATATTGCACCGTGGTGTCCTGTCATCATTAGCTACTAGTTCTAGATTACACAAGTCATTCGCATAGCCCACGCAGGCTTCGCGTGCCTATGTTTGTAACGTAGTGGTGAATTTGCTTAAATAAGGTATAAAAAAAACAACAAAAAAAAAGGTGCAACTGGCAAAGATTGTCACCGTTGCAAGTATTTCTCACTGGCGTAGGCTTATTCAATGACAGCCATGCTTCTTTTCGTTTTAGTTCAAGATAATGAAAACATACCAGGAAGGAGATACCCGAGAGCTCATTGTCCAGGACTTACAGATGAATCAACGCAAGGAAGTTCCCTTTGTTGATACTACTGAGTCCAAAGGTAATGTTATTTTCTGGCTGTTAGGGGGGTTTCCGCTGAGTGTCGAAAATAATGTTCTTTGCTCTGCAATCGGTTGGGAAATCTGTCGCCACCTTTTCAATCCAAATCGAAAAAAGTAGGGGAAGTAGTCCCCGGTGTAGTGGTCTATCTACTAGCATGTGGTTATTGGGAAGGGATATACAGTTAGGGGCCTACAGTAATTGGTAGAAGCTGTTGTAGTGTCTCTGCCAGCTAAAGAAATAAATCCCTTGTGCGCCCGCATTTCCCGCGCTTGAAACCCTTTTCATGAAATAGCTTTAAATTTCGATTACTTCATTGCGTCCAGTCTGCGTTTGTCCTGATTGGTCAAAGTAGTTACTTTGGTTTAATTACTTTTGAAAGTCGCTCTATATGTTGCGTGCACCTGCGCTACCGAAAAACTTGACTCCGGACTAAAAACTAGCTAGAGCATGTTTTTTTTTTAACTTAGCTTTTGCACTTTACACATTTTTCTCCTGTTTGGAAACGCAATGGATGACACAGACCTCTGAAGTGACATGTCCTCAGAAAATAAACGCAATCTGCGCACACATCACAAAACGTCCAATTAACCTTTGCGATCGCCTGCTATCACTATCGCAGGATCGCAAACGACCTATTGAAGGTGCCCCGCGGCTATTTCTGGGGTCGTGTAGTCCCTTTTCAAATTGCCTTTTTGAAAAGGAAACTAGTGGACCAATTTATTAGAAATTTCAGCCTCAGAAAGAAGAAACCTTGAATAATGTAATGGCGATCGAATTCCATCTGTAGTAAATAAGGTTTTACAAAACCTTCTTTTTCAAGAAAATGCAATTATTTTTAATTTGGCACGGTAAAATGTTTTGCAAACATCTCGAAGAGGCTAGAAAACACGGAAGGTTTACTCACAGCGAATTACATTTGCCAAGCAAGCGACTTCCTAAATTTTACCATTCTCTCGCTTCTGACCCAATTGTCGCCTAAATGTAAGAAAGATATTTACCCTGAAGCCACCATTGTTAAGGCTGACATCATGTGAACCTTATGTGTAAAAGTCTAAAAGATTGCAGACTTTGATCATGTAATTTGTGATAATTGTAAATTGTGGAAATTCCAACCGCTTGTTATGGAAAGCCGATCTTTTGAAGTGTTTTAAGGTAACAGAAAGACAAATAACTGTGAAGTTTGACGACTTAAATCATCCCCGTTCTTGAGATACGAAGGGAATTGTGACGCCCGAAAATGGCCCGTGAGTGGTACTAGGCGGGCTGTGAGTTGTGGGATTGAGAATTGTAATTTGTGGTCATTTGCCTTCCCCGCGTAACGTTGTTACTTTTGGTTTTCAATTTATAGTTATTATCGTAAAAAAAGGGAGCTACGTTTTTTTCGTCTGTGTGTTTAAAACTATCAATTGCCTATTTCCACTTAATGCTTTATATAGTATACCCTAAAACCCCAAGGGTAGCGCCATTGCTTTGGTCGGGGGCACACGTTTCCGGTCTGTTTTTTTCCACCTGCTGGTTTTTGGGGTTTTCGTGTCCTGCTTTGGTGCCTTAGTTTCTTAATTCAATGCCAATTTTATCTGTGTGTACGAAAGTTGAATAAATGGCACGGTGGTTTGGCTGGCCAACCCGCTTATATATCAATGCTGTCTTTGTCCACGTGAGTGGTGGAGGCAAAAGGAATGTTAGCAATCAATAAAGATGAGTGTCTGTTCTACTGCTTGAATGATCGTGAAAACCAAACAAATTATATTATTTCGAATTACTCAAAATTTCTCGAATTGTTTTACATTCTTTTCAAATAGTGCATAGACCGGGGTATTACAAATGTCCTTACGAAGTTCGAGCGTTTTTTGTTGGGACGGTTTGGAGAATTTAGGTTGCAAAGTTGCGAACTTCTGCTTTCCAAATTCTCATCGCTTCGTAAGCATTCTCATCAATTATTAGATTATTCAATGTTTTATCGTTTTGGACTTTTACACATTAGGTTTAAATTATGTCATCCCTTTTAAAAATGGTGGCCTCAGGGTAAATATATTTATCACAATTGAGTCAGATGCGAAGAGAGGGCAAAATTTAGAAGTCGCTCTTTTGGAAATCTACGGCTTGGATTCTCATGTAACTCGCTGTGAGTAAAGTCTTTCTGTTTTCTAGCCTTTTCGAGGTGTTTGGAAAAAACACTTCACCGTGCAAAATTAGAAATAATTGCATTTTCTTGAAAAAGAAGGTTTTGGAAAAACCTTTTACTGCGGATGGAATTCGATTGTGATCGCCAGAAAATCTAAATTATTTATTACATTTATTCAAGGTTTCTTCTTTCGGAGGCCGAAATTTCAAAGGAAGCCATTCAATCAAAAGTCAAATACGTGAGGGATATAATTTGTATATATATTTTTACGCTACCCGCCTTGTTGGTTTCACTTACAAGCGTGGATTTATATCATGTTCTGTGGTTTTTGATTCAGAAGAAGCTCTACATTACCAAATGAAAAAGGAAGAGTCTTGTCCGATGGCTTCTACAATGCAAGGAAGATGTCCATTTAGTGGTACTACTGAAGGATTCAGGATGAGGCCCCAGGATCCAAAATACCTGAGATTAATGAATTGGGTGGAAGGCAAAGAAATGGTTGATACTCTTCATCAAAAGGCAACCAACGTAAGTAAAATTTAACAGGTATAAGCTTTCTCTTACTAAAAACATACACCGAAGGGGCTCAATCCCTTTGGTTTTAGAGCAATCTGGACTTCTGGACGCGTTCTCGTTGATGCGATGGCCAGTAGACGTTCGGGCGAAAGCTAAGTAATACTTTTAACTAATAGCATTATTCCCAACATAACAAAGTAACTCCTTTAGATGGACATCTACAAACCCTGCACAGCCACAGTACCAGTGGAATTCGGCAAGCAATAGGCATCAAAATTGAAATGTTTTTCGACTTCTAATTTGGTATTTTTCACATTATTTTTCGGCAACATGACGGTAGAGAATTGGTTTAGAATGAAGAAAGAAAGAGAAGGTTCACCCTGGCGCTAAGATTTTATAGATTGTGCTAGTAAAAGTAACATAATATGCTACTAGCAGTGCCCATTTTTTGCCCGAATTATGTTCAATTTGTGCTCGTTTTTCCAAATTATGCCTCTTGTCCTTAAAATTATTCCTTTTGCAAAATGAGCGAAACAAGTCGAAAAAACGTATCATGATCGTGTAGCAATACTCTTTTTGCTGTCACAAGCTCCTCTTCTATTGTGTTTTGCTTTCTTCAGTTGTCTTAACGCAACGGTGTCTGGCTATATTGGCTGGTTCTGGTGTAATCTCGGGGCAAGTTATCGGGCGGCGTGGCTGACGCGATTTTTCAAACTTGCAAATGAGAGATACTGTGACCAACACCATTTAGCAACTTCCGGTCCCGTCATCTGGTCCCAGACTGCCAGCCTTCTAGGGATGTTCTCCCTCTGTTACCAACCGTGAATCCAGCTAAATGTTGAACAAAAATGGTCTCAGGCTTATCAATATCTGCCGATGATGCTCGCAGTACTTTTTTAAAATCAGCGAAAATTATGCTAGTTTCCTAAAATTATGCCAAAAATTATGCTAGCGCATTCAATCTATAAAAGCCTACACCATTCATTAAAAGAGTTAAATCAATTCAAAGCTATTGTCCCTCAAAAAGAAATGTGCCTGTTTGCAGTCCCTTTCTGGATAGTGGGAGCACAAGCAAATAGCAGGGCGAGACTGGTGAAATCTGAAGTGAATACGCTAAGGGGAGATTGGGAGAAAGGCGGGACAAAAGCCTCTATCCAGTCTCTTTTCGGTTTTTCCTCCCTCGCTCCAGTCTCGCCACTCTGTTGCTCATCGCGCTGTTGATGGACTGCACATCTACGGTCTAAATAGGGACTGCAAGCAGTCGCAAATCTCATTTTTGGCTATATTTCTTATCCAGTGCGCGTGCTCAATTTATGATGTGGCTTGACGTTGCGTCACAAATTGCGTGCGCAATGAGGATGCGCAATAAGGTATTCTCCGTCTTCAGTTATCTGGGCTTACCTGTTATTAATTGCTCCATCGCAGCCTCTTCACTGCACTAATGGCCGCTGTACTGGATCAGTCATGTTCCCGTATGGAGGAGAAACTCCCAAGCAAAGGCCTTATGGGGTACCAAGGGATAAGGAGGAAGTCAAGATTGATGCGCAGGACTTCTTCCAACAGTATTTCACCTCAACTAATCGGTAACTGTCGACCTACGCTCGTTTGTGCCAGAAAACCATGTCAGTTCTTTTTATATAGAGAAGTTTCCAGTCGAGTGTCGACAGTAATTCTCGTTTGGTTTTGCTTTACTTCACTCAGTAATTTTGTTGGAAAACTAGTGCCACTTTCTCAATCAATTACAGCAAAAACAAAACCAATCATGACTTGCACGCGTTACCCTTCCCGCGCCTGGCGACATCTGCGCGAAATTGCTTCTTATTCTGATCGGCTCATCAAACTGTTTGCGTCTGTTGGGGTCAGAGCAATTGTAAGGCTTTTGATCTTACGAGAGTTTTGAAAATCGCTCTATGACCTCTATAAAACGCTTCATTGTACTTCGGAACTTAAATTCGTCTCTTATTGTCAATTACCTGGTTTTCTCCATTCAACAGATACAATTGCAGATTAGATATTATTTATGCATGAGTTGTGGTGCAGTATTATCCTTAATTGGTTGATTTTCATTTTTTTTTTTTGTATGTTGGAATGTATGATAACGAGTATGGCAGCTGAGCAAATAATTACGTTATAACCAACTACATTAATTTATCGTAAATACATTAAAAGGGGGCAGAAAAATAGTATTCTGGGATTTCTTTTCGAACGCAAAGAGGCTGATATTATTGTGCCGATCACCTGTTTTTTGTTTTGTTCTGGTTTTTTTATTGGCATTTGCAGCTTCAACAGTGATAACTACCAGAATAGAATGGCTGAGGTGATCAAATCTTTGGAAGAGACTGGTACCTACCAGATGACGGAAAAGGAACTCATCTTTGCTGCCAAAACTGCGTGGAGAAATGCCCCAAGATGCATTGGGAGAATACAATGGAATAACCTACAGGTGTTACTTTAGTTAAACTGTAACAACGGAAAGAGTGCTCTAGTTACCTTAACGTCAGACAAAAACCTTTTTAGCGACACATTTTGCTCGTCCTGTGCCACGTTTTTGGAAGGTCTCTAAAAGGGGGTGGATATAAATGGGACATGACAGACATTAGAATGCAAACAAGCTACTGATGTTAACATTGTCCAACGATGTACATACATTTGCTCTCAAATCTGATGCAGTCCAAGAAAATAGTGTAGATATTAAAGAAAGCGTTTGTGGATATCAGTCATCAAAAATTCTATAAAATGACAAGAAGATTGGCTTGAAAGATGAGGATCTGTCCTGTCAGTTGTTTTATTATTGGGATGTTCACTAATGTCATGATTAAGAAATTTGACTGCAGAAACGTTCGGTTACTAAATTTCACTTTCCCGGACCTTTTTTAGTTCTGAACGTTATGATATGATGTTGTCAACCCTTCAAGTTAAAGAATTTTTATCATGCAAGGGAAAATTCTGTTAGCACACCCATAGGTGCATTTCGAATAACTGGCCTAAGTGATTTGACAAGGGTAAGACAGACAGTAAGTAGACAGATATGCAACAGTAACTGCCATCCAAGACCATTTTTTTTTGTTCTTGTCAGGTTTTCGATGCCCGCCACGTAACGACTGCGAAAGAAATGTTCGAGGTACTTAAGAAACACTTAGAGTACGCAACGAATGGAGGAAACTTGAGATCCGTGATAACAATTTTTCCTCAAAGGAGAGAACAGCATAAAGACTTTCGCGTCTGGAATTCTCTACTTATTCAGTATGCTGGGTACAGACAGCCTGATGGTACAGTGATTGGAGATCCAGCCGGTGTGGAGTTCACTGAGGTAAATCACGTTACAATGACGTTCTTATCTTTTTCACCTGAGGTCAATGGAATGACTCATGTCGGTATTATTTTTTATTTAAACAGTCTATCCAGGTGCGGATACAAACAGTTTCTAACGATTTGATGGTTAAAATGAGAATTTTTTTAGAATAAAGGCGAATTTCCAAGTTGTTTTCTTGAAAGATTTCCCACAAATGGAAAAAAAAAAAAAAATAATGGTTTGCGATTTTTCGGGCACAGTCACACTCAATGGAGTTTTCCAATATTCTGTCCGAGTGACTCAAAACCCTGGAAATGGCTGCACTTTAGTGAATTAATTTTTTTTTTTTTTTCGGGGGAAAAGCATTTTCCCGGACCCTTCGGCGCTCTTGTTATATTGGAAAACGATCACAATTTTTCTTGGATCCTCCCCTGCTATCCCATTGTAACTTAGCATTAGGTTTAGTCTACCAAAAAGGTGAGTAGCATTTACACATAAACACTTAATAGTCGGAGGTTGCTTTAAGGCATAGTAACGTCTGGAGCAAGATATAGTCCAATTTGCACAAACAATGCCTTGTTTAATTGTAACTGTTGCTGGTCACTATGACCCGTTTTTGCAGTTGTGTTTGTAGTGCCATGGCCTTTGCCTGGAAGAGACGCTAGTGTTAGAAAAAAATATAAAATCAAAGATTACTCTATCTTGACTTGCCTCCAGCCAAAGGCCAGATCACGAAAATCATAGCTATTAAATACTTTATTGTCTAGAAACATGGAAAGGAACTGTTCTAATTTTTGCATCTCGCCAGGTAATCTAGTCTTGTCGTAAATAACAGATATACACTTGTATCGTGTGCCATTTATTTGAATACTTCTCGTTTTCGTTAAGCTTTTCATCAATAAATGGGTCTTACTTTGGTCGCCTTATATCTTTGGAACTTGTATTTGCTTTGCTTTGTTACTCAGATTTGTGAATCGCTGGGGTGGAAAGGAAAAGGTGGCAGATTTGACGTTTTGCCTCTAGTGTTACAAGCCAATGGTGGGACACCCGAGTTCTTTGAAATTCCCGACAATCTCGTTCTTCGAGTCAAAATCAAACATCCAAAGTAAGTGACTATCGCTGATCAGCAGTCTCCCTTTCCTTCTTTTCTTCCTACGTCAAAGTTACCAAACCATGTTCCATCAAACACAAACAGGTACCAGTGGAGTCAGGTCTCGTTAATCCGGGAAATTTCAAGCCCCCTCCCCACTCTTTGCAGTTAGAACTATGTATAAACTGAATTATCAAGCGGTATCATTTACAAAACTATTAAAAATAATTAAGGTATACTAATGTAAAATCTAAATAATAATTAATCTAGAAATAAGAAAGTTATAAAATCATTAGCTCTCTTGGTTCTTGCCTCCTGGCGAACGGACTTTTCACTCCCAGATCTAAGATTGTAAGGAACATTATAAACATTAGCCTGAGGGCGGAGTTTCCACGTCGCAATGAACTTCCTACTTAATGTTTCTCGCCAGACTTCTAGACTTGGAAGGCCAGATATGGTCAGGGCTTCCTTATAACCAACACCCGGGAGTATTACCTTAAGGGCTCTCCTTTGTATAGATTCTAATTTAGATGACAAATATTCAGGGATGTCTTGCCAAGCAGCCACGGCATATTCCAAAATGGATCTGACAGAGCACTTATAAATATTTAAAATATTGCTATTCGCTACACCAGCTCTTTTAAGCACTCTTAGGGTATATAAACGTTTGGCGGCCTTACAATAAATATAGTCTATGTGGTCATTCCATTTAAGATCGTCTCTGATTTTAACACCAAGTAATTTAAAAGATGAGACACGTTCGAGCTGGTGATTTCCAATACAAATAGGTGGAATTACAGAGTTCGGGTACTCCATAAAATTTATCAGCATTTCATTACACTTCCGAGGGTTTAGCTTCATCTTATGGGCAGTACAAAATGAATGTGTGTCTCTAACAGCCAAATCGAGAAGGCTTATTGAATTGCGAGGCAGGATTTCTACAACTGTGGTATCATCAACGTATTTTGCTCTCACATTCCAATCCTTTAGGAGTCTATTTATCATAACTGAGAAAAGGGTGACACCCATCTTGGTCCCTTGGGGTATACCTCCATGGGTATGCTTCCAATCCGATAAGACATTTCCGATGCTCACGGCTTGAGTTCTATTTGTTAAAAAAGATCTTATCCAACTGAAAAGCACTGGGTCCACACCAAGCAGTGATAATTCGTCCATAAGGATCTGATGGTCAATCAAGTCAAAACCCTTAGAAAAATCCGAGAAGAAGATTCTAGCACAATCATTTCCACGGTCAATAGCCTCGTGGATTGCTTGTAGGAGGTAAACAAGGGCATGAGATGTTGAATGTCCTTTCCTAGCAAATTGTTTGGAATCAATCTTATCTCCTATCTTTTGTAGAAGCCGCCTGTTCGTAAATCCCTCCAGGATCTTTGCAATACTATTAGTAAGGGAGATTGGACGGAGATCATTATCAATCTCTTGTGGCGGGGAAATCTTGGGTACTGGTGTTACGATCGACTGTTTTAATGATCCTGGAACAAATGAATGCTGTAATGACTGATTATAAATTGCGCAAATAACAGGTGCTAACTCAGGGGCGAACACTTTGAATATTTGATTAGAAATCCCGTCAGGACCTGGAGCTTTGTTTGATGACAAGTTATTTAGATCCCTCAAGACCTCAAATTCTGACACGAGTAGGCTAGGTGGTACAATAGTATGTCTAACAGGAGATTGAACCAAGGGTGTAAATTGTTCCGTAATACTGACAAAGAAGTCATTAATCCCATTTGCTAGAGCCAAACAATCCTGAAATTGGTCCGATTGATCAAGGCCAATAAATCTATGAAACCATTCACCTTGATCAGAAGCTTGACCTGTTAGTTGGGATGCCATTTTTCCTTTCACATACAGATGTTGGCAGAGTGGTTTCGACAGCAGTATCCAAGAAATCGCCCAATCCAAAACAATCACCGATAGAATCACCAAAAGCGTTATTCTGTTCAGGATCGAAACTAGCGAAATCGATGCCATGTTTAAACAAAAATTCAAAAAAAAAAAAAAAAAAAACTACACCAGGCCACAATTTCCCATTAGGGCCAATTGCGTTAAATTAAGCTGATGAACTCTTTACCTCGCCAGATATCCCTGGTTTGAGAAACTTGGTTTACAGTGGTACGCCCTGCCAGCGGTTTCCAACATGATGCTAGATGCAGGGGGTCTGGAGTTTACAGGCGCTCCATTCAACGGATGGTGGGTATTTTGATTTTCCAAGAAAGGATCCTTACCCTACTCCTTAAAGAGAAGTTATCAGCAAGTTGTGCCCCCCTACCCCCCGGGGTTCTCGGAATCCAGTTAAATTCTACTGCTCTGTGGGGTGGGCTGAGAAAAACTTCGAACGGTTTGAATTCTCTGCGAGAGAAAATAATTGACATGCAAATTATGTGAACTGAGAACTAGAGGTTAATTATAACGGGTGAAGGATTCTCGCAGCATCTAGCAGCCCTTTTACATTACGGTTTATAAAGGAAAGAGTAAAAGGAGAAAACGTGGCTACTTTTTTGATGTGTTAGTGGGGGAAGTATAGTTAACCATGGGGACATTTTATCGTTCCTTATCTTTTACTTTTTTTCCAGCATAAGCGGTCTGTTTAGTGAATTAGAAATTGACAAAGAAATGTGAAGCAATCGTTATGATGTCATAATTAATCAACTGATTTCACTTCGCATTTCAGGTACATGGTGACAGAAATTGGAGCCCGCGATCTGGGTGATCAGCAACGCTACAACATGTTGGAGGTATGTGAGATATGGAGTCCTGTAACGATGTAATATCTTTAGACCTCATTTCTTTTGCCTTCCAAAAAAGTCCAGATCGAGTCAGAAAATTAAATTAAGACTGAATGAGATAAGAAAAATAAAGTATGGTTAATCATAATTGCAAGTTAAAAACAGCCAGTCAGACCAGGCAATATATGTATTCTTCTTGACTGGAAATATTGATATGAAAGCCATGGGCGTAGCCAGAATTTTCCGAAGCAGGGGAGGGTAGGGGTGGTCATATTGTGTCAAACGGAGGGTACTCGCGTTTACACCACGTGAATATTGTAGGTTGTTTGGTTTAAAAAATGCTTA
>BLFO01001879.1:595866-628739 GCA_014634245.1 Montipora cactus
AAGTGAGACCTTTCAGACTCAACATTGTAATGTGGTAACGGTCCCAGGACTTAAGCCCCTCGCTAGTGTAGGGTCTGTTTGTGTAAATTGACGAAACGCGTGCCATCTACTAAGAGGTAAAGAAAGTCTGATCATTGGAACCCACTGAAATAATCCAGCTTTTGTCACCCATAGGGAAGTCGACAGTCCCCTTGTATGAATTAACCATCAGCGCACCTCATATAGTGGTTTGAAAAAGCATTGAATATTCAAAACACTTCAAAATCGTCTAGTTCTTATCGCTTACTCTAACGAAAGGTGGCGAGGGGTAATTCTACTAGACTATTTCCCTCTTTTTTCTTTTTGCTCAAGCTGTTTTACAGTAATCAATCTTGTTTCTTTTTCACAGCAATACGTGCAAGATATCCTGAAGCAACACTCCTCCGACGTCTGTGACTTGATACTCAACAGCAATGCGCATGTGTACGTGTGTGGAGCCGCTGCTATGGCTGAAGGCGTCAACGATACTTTACAGGTGCTGATTACGCCACTGTTAATCCCCTTAGGAGCTGGTTAGAGTTTTTCAGTGCAAAACACTTTGAAAGCAAAGACATGATTAAGTCAATAAAATAAGGTTGGCTCAACTAGTTTTTGAGGAGCAAGAGTGGCACAGGCGGTTAGTGCCCGGCCTTAATGCAAAAGGTTCCGAGTTCGATCCCTGGATCTCACATCCTTGTTTCGACTTCTTTCCTTTCAGCGTAGCCTAAGTAGCTTTAAATACCCTTAAAACGGAGCACTGATGGAAAGGGGGGTAAAATGAGCGCAGCGTCGGCTTCCTGGGAGAATACTCTCCAGAGAGTAAAGTAACCTCCGACGTTAAATAAGGTTACCTTTACCTTAATGTTGCAATTGTCTTGTGAAAGATGTTTTGTCTAAGCAAAGAAAGGTTACCAAGACACTTAAGTTTCTTGTAATATATAACATCGTCGGTTTATTTCATCTCCTAACAGGCCTTGATCACGGATCGACTTAAGTTGTCTCCCGACCAAGCCGTGGAGTTCATGCGCAAACTAAAGGTAAATTTATTTTGTGAGATGAGCTTTCCTTAAATTAATTAATAATTCATGAAGAAAAAGCATAGGAAATCACTACCGTGAAGGAGGTGCGGATATGTGATCTTTGATGAAACACTCTTCCTTGTGTTCGATATATTACTTTATAAATAGAGAAGAAAAGAAAAACTGAACGAAAAAAAAGGACGCGATGCAACGTTAACACAGTGATGCAAATAGCGTAATGAGTAACTTCCCCTTTATATGATATATGATATATGATATATGATATAAGGAAACCAGGAGAATAAAAATTGCTTAAAAGTAATCTAAAAGGGAAAGACATTATGGCAACCATATTACGACCCTTTTCTTTTAATTTATTTTAGTCATCGAACCGTTATCACGAAGATATATTTGGTTTCGCTCAAAGGATCAAGGAACCAAAGGACATGAGGTAATTTATTAAATATTGCTGAATGGTAAAATTAAATTAAGTCATGCTAATAACAAGTTTTACATGCACACCCCAACCCGCTTGTATTAAAAAACAAAAACAAAAACAAAAGCAAAAAAAAACATTAACCAAAATGCACGTTTGATGAAGGCCGTGAGGTCGGAAAGCAAGAAGAGAGAGAGCTTGTTGCACGGTCCTGTCAGAAACACACACAGCCCCGTACTAGGCGACTTGCAATAACTCTGGCAATGAATTGTTGCATCAGCATTTGGCCTTAAACGATGCCAAACAATAAACAAACGAAGGCTTTTATGTATGGACTATTTTAATCTTTAAGGGGGTGTTGCGACTCCTCTCACTCACCAAACTTCTTTAGCACAGAACATGCGCGCGCGGCAAATGCTAGAGACGTATACCCTGAAAACTGAGATTTAAAAAGTGTAATTTAGTCGACCCATGTAGTGTGCGCGTAAGACGAAACTTTGTACAACCGACATAAATCGCTTCATCCCTTACCTGTGTGACTTTTAACGACTCTGATAATCAATGGTTACATCAAAAGTTCGAAAAGAACTTTTTATCTATAGCTAGCGATATTTCACTTTAAACATTCCTGTCCTGACTATACCTCATGACGAAAAACGTTAAGTAAAATTGCTCTTCCCTTTTTTTTTTTTCCAGAAAACAGATCAAGAAAAGAGAGCTTTGAGGCGTATTGTAAAAGGCCTTCCGCATGAACTTGTCAAGTGACTATGCAAGTTAAAACGAATGGTGCACAACATTAAATGGGTTCCAGAAAGAATAGGACACAAACTAGGAAGCAGTGCACAAACTTTGCTTGACGCTTTGAACTAGCTATCCGTTATCCAGTCCATATTTGGGATCTCGTTCTTGTCATCGACATGACTGGATGTTCACTATCCACGGCCCGCATTTAAAATTGTTGCGGAATGTTTGTTGGGTAACATTGGCAATTATTAAATTCACGACCTCGGAGAATGCGATTCTAGCTTTCTCATTGGTTCACTGGATCACGGTTATCAGCCGTTTGACCTTATATAGAAATAAATGCGGGAAATGTCACTAAGTATAAAATTTTTGGCGCCCGGAAATCACATCACTTTCCGGTCGTTTCTTAAACTTAGATAAAATTTAGCAAAAGCGAAGGTTGAGAATTTAGTAAAACAATTATTCCATTCGGCTTTGTTGGATAAGACATTGGTAATAGCTAACTCGACGCTACGGGCCTCGTTGACTATTTACCATTTCATATTCAATGCGGGCTCATGAAGTAATTGTAAAATATATCGCTACTATCGAGTAGCACTGCGATGAACTAGATCCCTATTATGGGAGAGTACAAACTCTCTTAGCTATGTCATCTTAGAGAAACTTCATTTGGGTATTGTGTTGAACATCTACAAGGATTCGGAAACTACAACTCACCGTTGCTTCTCGTCATCCAAAGAGCTGATCAAACGTTTCGCTTTTTTTTTCAATGCCTTACATGTATTTTTGGCCAGCTCCTGGATTTCTGAAACGCATTATCTGTTGGCATTATTCGTTTTAATTAACATGATCACGTGATCAGTTGATGCCCAAGGCCTGTGCAGTGATGATAATCCTTGCACAATGCGTCACTAAATTAGGTACTTATAGTAAATAAGAGATATTAGTATAATTACATAGATGATTATTAAAAATTCGTTGCGCTGATTGGCGACTCGACTTCGTCACGGTTTTTATTCACCGATACCCACCTCACCTTCGGCGAATACTTGTTAAACATAACTTGGAGTTCTAAGAGAGAGAACTGCAAAAAGAAGATGTGCACTCTTGGATCGTTTTAAGATAAGGAGTGAGCTTTACATAAAATTTATATTGGCATGGACTATTTTGAACAAATAATCGTTTATTTGTGTTAAATATAGGAAGAAGTTCAGCGGCATGCTTGAGTTTTTCAGACCCTTCAGATCATAATAAGGTCAATGCAATGTTAGTATTAAAGATATAGTTACAATAAAGATTATTCCAGACAGTGAAAATTGTAAGCTACTTGCTGTAGGCGTTTTCTACAAAAAAAATGTATTTAAGTGGCAAGTTTGTATAGGAACATCTGGAGATGCGAGAAATGCTGACTTATTCCTAATAAAGTTTTACACGGCCTGTGATTGCAAAGTCTTAAGAATTCTAACGCTCGTTCTCGGATTTTAAGTTCCTTATTTCTTATTTCTTTTCTTTCCTATACACCCACAGCAGCCACCTCTTAATATTTTGAATCGCAATACTTCGGATTTTCTGTTCACAGTAATGGACAGAGGAAACAATTTAGAATAGCAATCTGTTAAGATATCATTCAATCAAGCAATAATAAACTCAACGACTACTAACAACTATTGATTCTAACATGTTCGTGTCCCTTTTAAAAGTACCATCACAACGCACATGGTTTCCCGTTTTCGGGGTGTCCATCACAAGTCACTCAGGGGCTCCTACGGGGATCCCCAAAGGTTTTAAAATTACAACACAATCCAGTAAAACAAACGTTAATTCAGGATTAATATGCTGTGCATGCGCAGTGCGTCACACGGACCTTTATAATTAGGCAATCCATAGTTCTGCTGACGGCGCAATAATGAAGGCTCTGTCAAGATGCACACATACAGCCAGAATGGCTACCAGCGCTTGCCTCATTATTTAGAAAAACAGACTTTTCATCACGGCCCCACTCCTCTCAAGAGGATATATCGATTATTGCGTCTTTGACTCCTTCCCTGATCTTTGGAATATTTTGAATTACGCTTACTACGAGAAGCGTGTTCTTGTTCGATCTCGTCAACCTTTTTACCTTAAGTTAGTCGCATCGTGTCTATGTAACTGTACGTACTAGATTTTTTTCCTGTTATGTTAATTTACTTGTAATTAGCTGCATGGTATTGGGATTTCACTCGAAACACTTTTATCACGTTTTGTTTAAAAGCGTTTGACGATACCGAGGCTCTTTGCAATTTTATCCAGGTAAAACCGCGCCAGCCGGCAGTCTTTGTTTAACAGTGCCCTGGGGCCCGTTTCTGGAAAGTCCCGAAAACTTTTCGGGCCCGAAAAGCCATTCGCGAAAATGCTAACCGCTTATTTTGGAGAGCCGATCTTTTAACGCGTTTTCAAGGTAACAAAAAGAAAAATAAGTGTAAAGTTTGACGACTTAAATCCTCTCCGTTGTTGAGATCCAAAGGGAATTGTGACACCCGAAAATGGCCCTTAAAGTTTCGGGACTTTCGAGAAACGGGCCCCTGGTACCAGCTTTCTGCTCGTTCAGTGACCGTCGTGACTAGTAAGAAACTAGCGGCAGGATCCGATAGTTTTTATGGGTGCCATAATATATGATTATGGGTTCCGTAATACCCGAATACCATGCAATCATAGTACTCGAACTTAAGAACTCGCTTTCAGATTAAACTTTCTGCAAAGTTTGAAAACAATTCTGTACAGCAAATTCAGAGCCACCTTCATTCTGTGATTTTTAAAGGTAGCTCTGATTCAGTAGTACAGAATTTTTTAAAACTATGTTGTAAGTTTATCTTGGCCTTGTGATCACTTTTCAACAAAAACAATGGGGTCACCGAGTTCGTTTTTGCGATATGAGCAACTAAATCAAACAAAAAAAACTGTGTTTTTGCGAGATATGTCCAGGTTTGCGCGGAAATGCGAAAATTGCAATTTTTGCGGAAAAACGCAAAAATAGCAAAACTCTGAAAAGCAAGAGAAGCCAAGTCCCCCAAAAGAGTTGCGATTTTAACGATTTTTGCGAAAATTGCAATTTTTGCGAAAAAACGCAAAAATCGCAAACCTCTGAAAAGCAAGAGAAGCCAAGTGCCCCAAAAGAGTTGCGATTTTAACGATTTTTGCGAAAATTGCGAGTTTTGCGATTTTTCGCAAATTTCGCAATTTTCGTTAAAATCGTTAAAATCGCAAACATCGCACAACACTGAAAAGCTACAGAACACAAATCTCCGACAAGAGTCGCGATTTTTGCGATTTCAACGATTTTTTATGAAAATTGCGAAAAATCGCAATTTTCGCAAAAATCGCGAGTCCTACTTGGGGATTTGTCTTCTTCTTTGCATCATTCACGATTTTTGCGATTTTTCGCAAAAATCGCAATTTTCGCGTTAGCGTGGAAACCTGGGCATAAGTGTTTTTTGCTGGGCTTTCCCATTGCCAAGGTAACTTATTGCATCACAATAATGACCAACGGGAGTCAGGGTGGCTTAGTGGTTATCAACTGTGTATCTCACCTTTGCGACCGGCGTTCATCTCTGGCCTTGAGGTCGATCGTATGTGGGCTAAGCTCCAGTCGATCTCAATCTGACGACGAAAGGTTTTTCTCTGGTTACTCCGGTTTTCCTCCTTCATGAAAATCGTCGGACTCTCAGTTAATAAGATCCGGACCTCTGGTATCTCTCCTTTTATTGCATTAAAATGAATAAAGTTTAGTTCCTTTCTTTCTGTTTCGTTTCTTTCTTCTACTCTTAACAACAATAGTAGGCACCGTCCTTAATAAGCAATCACATGATCTTTCTCGTGCAATTTGGAATAAATAAGAACGAGTAAATTATTATTTTTTTTCAAAGACTACAAATTGCACACGCCCTATGGGCGGCGTGCAATTTTGTGCGTCTTTGAAAAAAATTTCTCGTGCTTATTTATGCCACTCGAAAATATGTGATTATCTATACATATCGAATGAACGGAGCTCTGTGGAAAGTTTGCATTTTCCTATTCGTATCGTAGTTTTGAGATTCAGCCCTTGCTTATCAAAATTTAGACTTGAACCCCCTTTCCAACCAATCAAAACCAAGCTGAACAATTTGGCCACGTGGCATAATACGTGGCATTGGATACAGCCGTCCAGCTGTTTACGACCATAAAAACCTAGAATGGTTCAAATTAATGATAAAAGCATGAAACTTTAACACATCAATAATGACCCTAAGACTAAAATTTCCTGATATAGAGCAATATCATTAGGCTCCGGGGACGAGAACTACGCATGTCCGAAATTAGCTCGCATGGGAGCGAGGCTGAAATCAGAAACCCCTCCTAAACATTATTTTTAAGCCAATGTACACAAATAATCACACTTCCATCAACAACTGAGAGATCTGGCTCACAAAATGTTGTCACATATTTACAGATGTATATCCTGTATATTCAGGCACCCTGTGGTGAAACGTCAAATGTACATTTTTCTTACATTTCTTGGTGACAATTACAGTAAATTTGTCAGCTAAACATATCACGCCGTCAAGTACCTATTGCTCACGATTCCTGTGGTATGTATTACTAATACCTACCAAAGTTCGTTTCTTCCTTTCAAAACAATATGTAAGATACAAGAAATGTAATGAGGTGTGAGGAAAATTAAATTTCCTGTCGCAGATGAAAATACTATGTATTAAAAGAAAACCTCCGATTTACTTGAAAGAAATTTATTGTAAAGCCCAGTTTCCCACGCGGTTTTCAAGATGGGAGCCTCCACGAGTAGTGCTTCCAGTTCCTCTAGGTAAGCAGATTTGCGATTTTCTTCGCGGCATGGAAACTATTTTATGTATTTTTTTGGTAGAAGAAACATTTGCTTTGTCTTTCAGAAAAGCTTTTTTCAACGCCTCCGCATAAATCTGTTTCCTTTTTTCTTATATTTTACTGTAAAGTTAAAGTGAATTTGATCGATTACATTTCAATTACCCATGGATTGCAGTCGCTCTGTTATTTGCCAGAAAACTACCGCACAGGGGATCGTTTAGAGTGTCCCTCAAAAATAAAAGGGAAAGATACTGGAGCAGGATCCTTGACTCGTATTAGAAATTTTGAGGAATTTAAGGCACTTGGTGTTCATATCTTTGAGTGTGCTGTATTACTAAATGACGCCAAGCTTATTGCTAAGTTATGTGTCGCAGACGTGATTGCCGTTGAGGCAAAATACCATGCGAAGTGCCTGCTTGGCCTATATAATCGAGCAAGTCCAAGGTATCGATTGAGCTTGATATTTACTCTGTCGATGCAGACGAGCTTGCGTTTGCGGAGCTGATTGGATGGGTACATGGACAAGCGTCTTGAAAATGATGAACCAGCAGTTTTCACTTTGTCAAATTTGGTGAAATTTTTTGGTTGTAAACTGAAAGAACTTGGAAGCAAATATGGAAAAGTGAATGCGACCCGACTAAAGGAGTGAATACTGGAAACATTTCCTGACCCCTCGGCGCACATGGCGAGGAGAGAAATGTGACTTCTTTCGTTACTTGAAATTGGCGGGATTTTATCGGAGGTAAAAAAAAAATGGATTCGGATGCATTGTTTCTCGCCAAGCGCTCCCTCCCTTTTCCCCTTCCCCAATTCCCTTTCAGCGCGGCTCGGTCACTCTCTTCCCTCTCCCCTTGCGTTGGCTACGCAGGCTAGCTAGAGCCGCGCATGTTGTCAGGAATAAGACTATGAAGGTGAAATGCTCTTTCTGTGGAACATTTCCTTTACAATGCTACCTGAGAAAAAAAAAAGCCATAAGTCAAAAGAGACTTTGACCGGTGCTGGAACGAACGCTTTACCAGCCTCCTTGCTTACGCTAATTGGTATGGTAATGAAAGGCCATAGCACCAAAGTTAATCCTGCTGACAGTCAGGCTTGTTTGTCAGTGGCGCAACTGATTGCGTTAAACAGCGTTGCGATAGCAACGGAATGAAATCTCATACTGAGGCCTTGACGTATTGACCGAGCGATAGCGGTGGAGTAATTTTTATCTTTTCTGTGTGGGTCCGTTTTCATGACCAGGGCTAACGTTCGGACGTATCTTCTGGGATAGCACTCCAAAGCCTCCAGCTCTCTTTCGTGACTGGTGTAATCATTGTCACGCAATGTGCGTTTTCCGTCTCTAGGCCATGAAGGTCAATTACGGGACATTATCTTTATTCATCTGTTTTATTCCTCTGGTAATAAACGTCATTGACATTTAATGACTTGGAAGCAGTGCCAGTGTTGCCAGAGCTTGCAACTTTTTTTTGCCTATTGTTGAGGGATTCAGGAAGAAATGCGTGACAAAGAGCAGTCTATGAGTGAGCCAGCGGTAATTCTCTGAAATAGGGTAGAAAATGGCGCATAAGGAAGTGGCAGTAGTATAATTATAAATCATTTTAGGTTTCAATTTTCTCTGTTTTTGAAAAGGTTTTAGTGTGTATTCTCTTTAATATGCCTTTTGTCAGGAATGAGTCATCATTGAAAGATTCTGATGGGTCATCTCAGGAGAAGGTAATAAGTGTTTAGATTCATGAAAGACTATCAACTTGTGGGACGGTAGGTTGCAGCTTGTTTTTGTCACCGATTGGAAAGAAAGTAGTGCATGCATTATGAAGTTCGGACCTGTGTGGAAATACTCTGCTATTAAATAAGCGCACTTCTGTTATGGAGACAATGGAATAACTGCTGAATACCCACGTACCACCTTTGTTAGCATTCGGCGGCTTCTCTGAAGAACTTCTGTAGTCAGAATGCAAATGAGTATCGGGGTATTCAGCAGTTAAGCTCAGACAATCCGTATAACAGGGGAAAAAAAAAAAAAAAGAAACCTTGCCACTACAATCTAAGACACTTTTAAATCCTGCAATGTAGTGGCCCCTATTCTTCAAAGGGCAGATAGTGTAATCTGTAAGATGAATCACTATCCTTTTGCTTATCCACTGGTCATAGAGATGGATTGTGTATCCTCCCTTCAAGCAACTTGGGTCTTGCCTATTAGTGAAAGTGAGGCTCTTGGGGAGCCAGGTTTGACAGTCAGCAACGCAGCACTGGCATAAAAACTACTGGACCGATCTTTATCAACATATTACAAGGTCATTAGCAGCAATGCTTCCATTCACAGGCGAAATCACTGTGCACACAGTAAAATATGACCTTTGGATACATAGTGCTTAGTGTAAAGCTTAAAGGGAAACTGTCACAAGAAGCACATGCGCTAGCGTCTTGTGAAAACTTGAAAAGTGTTAGGTTAACTTTTTTCAAGTTGAATTGACAAATTCGAAATGGTGTCCACTGGGTAGGGCCATGGTGGACAAAGGAGAAACTCCAGCGAATATACATGACTCACGCGTGAATCCATGATGGCGGCTAGAATTTTTCGTGGGTTCGAGAGCAAACAAACTCGAGCATGCGCAGCTCATGATAGTGCCCCTTTAAAGTGGTACTATGATCAAAAAATCATTTCCTTTTTTTCTTCAGATTTTGAAAGCGACTGTTCGCTTAACAACTAACTGGAAAAATTTTGAGCTTTGAGTTTTATCCAAAGGCTGTTTATTTTGAGTGTAAGTTTTGGATTTCATGGTCTGCCATTACTAACGTTCAAAACTGGCCGATTGGACCTCAGAGGGTTGGATCTAGAGAAAATGACGTCATTTACTCACTTATTTTTTATGCATAACACGGGTTGAAAAGTCTGAAAGCCCGAAACTCCTGTGCTGCATATTAATTAGGCCGCGTACACATGCATTGCATTCTTAAACTAGTGAGTGTTTGATGTCATTTTCTCCTCGACCCAGCTCTCTCAAGATTTTAAAGTTAGTAGTGGCGGACCAATAAATAAGAAAATTCCAGCTAAAATAAACAGGCGTCTTTTTAAAATCAGAACTTAAAACTTGGGTGAGTTGGTGTTTAGTTAACATAGTTAATGAAATCCAAAGGAAAAACAAAATTTTTTGTTGGTCGTTGTACTACTTTAAACTACAACTTGATAACCATTGATGCCACTCATCGTTATTAGTATGCCAACCATACATTTGGTGTTATTAGTTTTTGAAACAGTCGCTTTTACACAATGAGACCTGTATCCTTCGAACAACATGTACATGTACCTGTAACTGTTACAATAGTAACCACTGTGGCCCGGTGGCAGATCCAGACCTGGAGGTAAGGTTTGGGCCCACTCTTAAACATTGTTTTTTCCCTTTGGCAGTTTTGGTGTTTTATGGTGTTTTGGTGGCTTTAGTCCACAAATAAGGGAGGGGGGGAGGGGGGGTCCCCTGGATCCGCCACTGGTAACTGTATTAAATGTTGGAGCTGATGGTTTACTGTTTTAAATGACTGCAGAAAGTTAGACGGGCTATTTTCACGCTTAGAAATGAATGTAAAACTGATAAAGAGCATAACAGAAATACAGCAAAAGGAAAGAGAAGCATGGATGGACACAAATGGCCAAGATTGAAACAGATTGCAGGTCGACCCAACGTTTTTTAAAGTTTAAAGCAAATCACCTTGATAAAGGATGTGTTTGCAATTGCCCAGAATCATCTTATTTGTGTTGTGATGGTAAAGGAATTCCACAACTCTTAATAATTAACTAAAGATTTCTCCAAAAGACCATAAAATAATGTGACGTAGCCCTTTTAAGTATTGGTGCATATGGTAATTAAATTTAAAATGACTATATAGTTGCTGCAATAGCTGTAGGATAATTTAGTCAGCCTTAAAATTAAATCTGACAAATTGTTGCTTTTTGGAAAGGGAAAAATTTACAATCCTCCTTTTGAAGCAACAATTCTTCAAACCCACGAGAACAATAATAATGATATTATTATTTTGACAAAAAACATTATCACAGACAGCAACTGGCTGGCTTAAAGGACATAAGTCCTTTGCTGAGTTTAACAAGCTCATTTCAGATACATGTATAGCTTTTTACTGCCATTGGAAAAAAAGACACCAGGAGTAAACAACAACAAACAGCCCCCACCATAGTTTTTGTTTATTTGCTTTATTTGTTTTCTCTTTAGATTTTAATGGAGCCATATAGTTATATTTTACAAGTTCCTGGAAAGCAAGTTAGAGAAAAGCTTATTCATGTGAGTCCACCTGAATAAGATTTGAAATAATAATTGAAATGATTGATTTAAAATAATAATTATTGTTGTATTTTTGATAGAAGTCAGTGATGTAGTGGACCTTGTCCCATGCTGCAAACAGTCACATCAGTTTTTCTTAGATAGATCTGCCATTCTATATTATTATACATTGGTGTCACCAGCTCGATTTTGATTGGCTATAAGCACACAGCTAATTCTTGCTTGCTCTGTTTCTCTTACCTCATACCTACAAAAAATAGATTTTATATATGTAGAATTGACGTCATACCTACAGACAATAGTTTTATGCATGCAGAGGTCACCTAACACACTAACCAGCAGTTTGATCAGTTTTGTCATGGCGGAGCTCAGCTCAAGAATATGCATAATAAAACAGGTATTGAATTCGGTTTTTGCATGTTAGCGATAATTATCAAGGCCTCAGTTTGTGTTATCTGCCTCAGCCTTCGGCTTCGGCAGATAACACAAACTTTGGCCTTGTTAATTATCGCTAACATGCTCAACCTCTTCCAATAATAATTGTTAAGTGTTCGCTGAGATTATTGCTCGGTCATACGTCCACAAGAATCTCATCTTGCATACAAAATCCCACTGAGCTGGCAGAAAAATACAGAAACCTTGTGCACGCAGGCCCAATTGTCATATGATTACCAAACGTCTTTGCAATTCGTAGGAATAGGGATTAGGTTGGTCCCTTGAAACTCCACTAGTTATGCTGGCAGGGTAACCTTCACATCCACGCAGGTGTCTTGAGTATATATATTCATTTGATTAATCTATTCCTGGTGCCATCTCTTTTACTTGCAGGCTTTTAATTTTTGGCTAAAGATCTCTGATGAAAAACTTCATGTGATTGCTGATGTTGTGAAAATGTTACACAATTCTAGCTTATTGTAAGTGGACTAGAAAAGTGCTCATTTGGACTTGGTACGGTAAATGATTAATAGTGCTGATGGTGATGGCAATGTTAATGTTGGTATAACTTGTTAATTGTTGTTTTTGATTTTTAAAAAAATAGAATTGATGACATAGAGGATAACTCAAACTTAAGAAGAGGAATGCCTGGTAAAACACTTTTACGATAGGGTACAATAATAAAAATATTGTAAGGAATATATATTTAATCCATATTTCAAACTGCCATCTTGTCAGTAGGGTTACAACTGACAACAGGTACTGTAGGCTTAGTAGATAAGACCGCAACACCTGGACACCAATTTCATTCCCCTGCAGTTGTTCAAATGATGGATAGCACTATCCACTGGATAAATCACTAACCAGTAGATAAACACTAGCAAAGCCGGTTGAATCCAGTGGATAGTGTTTTATCCGGCGGATAGCGGTATCCATCGTTTGAACAACTGGGGCCAGGTCTCGTTACAATTCTACCCAATATTAGTCTAGACAGGCCAACCGTACTGCTGATTAATTGCAGATTCAGTCTCCTACTTTGTAGGCAGCACCCTCTTCATGCCCTCTATAAGATAACCCTCAGTGTCTGCTGAGTGGATAGAATTTGTACCAAAAACCCCTGACTAAATGTTCAGTGATTATCAAAACAGGTGGACTGGACAATGACATCAATGACCCCTCCCTGGTGCTAAGTCAGGGGTTTCAATAGAAACCGGTTACCAGCGGTATACCACCGCCTGCTGTGCCTCACACCGCCGGCTAGTTTGCCTTGATTTTCACTAAAAATGCTATCACAAACTTGTCAAACTGCCGCCTTCAATGGGAGAAGTTATTGAAACCCTGGGCCTGCTAAGTGTACAATTTGTACACTACTGGAATTAAAAATAATAATAATTCATTTTAAAACTGAGGCAGTACACTGTACGTTTAAAAATTAAGTCACTTCCTAAAGTATTGTTTCTTGCATTCGGACTTAAACTGGTACTAAATGCTAGTTTACAAGTTACACCATAAAACAAATATTTAGTATTAGTATGCTCACTCACACAGGCAATTTTTTAAATAATATACTATTGTTATGTATTCGCTATTCTGTCAGCGGCTGTTGTTTATGCGTGCGCATTAAAGCAGGTTTGCTCGGGAGTAGACTGTCATGTTGGAAACGTGTATGCTTTGGTTGTGTGTCTCATCTAGTTCAATCTGACCCTGTTTGGAAGCATTGACTGGTTTCTCCATATTTAACAGCTATTATTTGTAGTTGGAGTTACAATCTGTAAAGTAACCAGTAATTTAAATGGTAAATTTATTATTACGACATTGTTACTTACGAAAGAATTTATTATTGTTTTTTTTGCATAGTTGCACACAAAATCTATGGAGTAGCACACACTATCAACAGTGCTAACTATGTGTACTTTAAAGCCCTGGAAAGAGTTGTTTCCTTGAATCATCCAGATTGTATAAATATATTCACAGGTATGGAATAAACACATGGCTTGGGACATAAATTACCTTCTTAATTTATGTAGTATGTCCCTGCCATAAACTAATAAATGTACAATAATTGTGAAAGGCATTAATCATTTTGGTTATTGATATTTTATAACAGGTGGTAGGTTGCTAAGTTATCACTGACATGATTTTGTGTTAACAGAAGAACTGTTAGAACTTCATAGAGGTCAGGGGATGGATATCTACTGGAGAGACAGCTACACCTGTCCCACAGAGGAAGAATATAAAGAAATGGTTCAGAGAAGTAAGCAGTGTTACTTTTCCTCACTTACTTTATAGATATGAATAGGAAAGTCAAAAATTAAAAATAATAAAAACTGCGAGAAATCTTAAATCAGTCTATCATTACTTTAGAAACTGGGGGACTTTTCCGGCTGGCCGTGAAGTTGATGCAGACTTTCAGTGAAAACAAGAGGTATCATCTTTCAAATTTATGCGGTTTGAAGTAACACTAATGAATGTTCAATTCGATTGATAATACTCTTTTGGCAGAGATCAAAGGTATCTTTTAGGGAAAGACAGGTAATGAAGCAACGGTATATCGTATAAATTTACGCTTATGCACGGCTCACTTCCACTTTTTACCTGGCCCTAAAGGCCCACCCTATTATCACGCGGGATGAATTTCCTTCTTCTATGACAATCAGCATATTTCTGTTTGCTGTTTGCCTTTTTACATAAAATAATGTGGTGCTAAGTCTCAGTATTGACAAAATGCATAAAATAATCTCTTTGAGAAAATTAGCAAGTAAACAAAATTTCAGCCTGGGTTTTAGCTTGTTAGCCTCTTACTGATTTATTTTATTTTTGAATGAAATTACAATCCTTTGATCAGCCGATCCTCACTTTGTGGGTGGGGTGGGTGTGTTTTTATTTTATTGCCTCTGGTTGTTCGCTTTTAGTGTTCATGTCCTTGCATCCTTATTTTGTTTCAGCAATTTTGTTCCATTACTGGATACATTGGCATTGTTTTTCCAGATAAGGGACGATTACGCTAACCTGTTGTCAGAAGAGGTGAGTGATGTCGTCCTTTTTGTGTCGTTAACACAATAATAATAATAATAATAATAATAATAATAATAATAATAACAATAAAAATAATAATAATAATAATAATAATAATAATAATAATAATAATAATACGTTCATCATATACAGCTTTACAAATGCAGCTGTGCATTTGTAAGTAAGCGAACATGTCAGAAGGGTATTTTTCATGTTAAAAGCATTGGATCAGAACTAGCGTGGAATGGAACATTGCCTGACCTTCTCGTCTTGCTCGGGATTATTTAAATTCCCAATTGTGAGAAAATTTTGCGGTTCAAGTCACCACTCCCACAATTTGCCTCCCATTTAAACATGTGTGTTCGAGTCCAACTGTAAAAACTTCGGAACTCGCCTTTAAAGATATCTTTGCTGACTGTGCTCATTGGCAAATCAGGTTTAACCTGGTCGGCTCCCCAATTTTAAGCTTTTTGTTCCCATAATCAGCGAAAATTTCGCCATTTAAAACTGATTTATTATTGGGTTGCAAAAGCGCTAATGAGCTCATACATTGTAAGTGAAATGTGCAACAGTCCACAAAGATTATCTAGTATGTCGGGCTCAAATTGGTATTAAAAATGCCCTTTGAACATTCAAGGCTTCAGTGAGCAGGCTGGTTTCTATGCGTAGGTCGTAGAAACCTTGAAGGATATGATGATTACACAAAGATTTCCCTATTCGATGCAGGGGCTCTAACAGCAATTCCACATGTGTAAAGTTTGTTTTCCATCAATTTTTCAGTGAATGGTTCTGATTTGTGGATGAATTAAACGAAGCTACATGTAAGAAGACGTGAACTCATTTTTTTTCAAAAATATCACTATGAAATGATCACAAAATGATAATTAAGAACTTAATAATATACTGTTTCTGTTTTGAGCAGTACAAGGAAAACAAAAGCTTTTGCGAGGACCTTACGGAAGGAAAGTTCTCTTTTCCTATTATCCATGGGATACGGAATGACTCAAATAGTACAAGACTCATGAGTATCCTTTAGACGCTGATATGTAAAACAGTAAGAGTAGTTCTAGTATTTTTAATTATTATTTTTTTATCTTCGAGTGCCGTTTATTATATAGATATTGATGAAATGTCCAGATTTAAAACAACTTATTTTACTCATTTTCGAAATGATGAAAAAGGGCATTCTGCAGAGCAACCGTGAGGTGATAGCTTCGTTTTCCACCTACGTGGAAAATATTTTTTCTCATTTCTTGATTGGGCCAATTTTCAAGACTAGGGCTATTTCTTGGTGAATTTCATTGGATTTCTATCTCTACAAGTTACCCTTTGACAGTTGATTATTTTCCCGATATATCCAGCATTGCCAGGGGGGATAATGTGCTCGTGCAAGCCGAGAGGCGTCAAAGAAAGAGCGGATGGATTTCCACGAAGTCACAGCGAGCGAACTCGTCGCCTATTAATTCTCGCAGGTCTTCCGCCAAAAGTACAATTCTTATTGATATGCACTCGTATTTGAGGCACTAGCAACGCTGGCAATGTCGCTCCATATCGCCCAGTATGCGCTGAACTTAACTCTTTGTTTACTAGATATATTGAAACAGAGAACCACAGACGTCGATATCAAGAAGTACTTTGTGGATCATTTAGAGCAGGTATATTCCAAGAGAAATTCACTCCTGAGCTGTTGAACTGATTAACGTTCGGGTTTTCATTATACATAATACATGTTATGGAAGGTGCCCTCCATAGAATTAAAGTGCAAACCTCGTGAAAAAAATCAGATTTCTTTTTCTTTAAATAAGAAATGTTCTTATCAAACGTTATATCTAAGTCCTTTCTGCTGTCTCTTATTTTTCAAGGAAAACTCCACGGTGTGCATGGTAACGCCATTGAGTTGTGTCCGTTTTTACCCAGAAAATATGTATGAACGATGGGGTCGCCGTTTCAAGCCATGTCCTCGGAGAACAGTGCTTCTTGGATGCTTTCAGGGTGACCAAGGGCTTCTGTTTTTGTTTGGCCTTATAGAATATCCTATTTTGTTATTGATAATGGTGATGGTGATGATGATGATGAATGAAAACTACTACCTCAACAATGTCAAGTTGCACATTTTGGATGAAATTATTTAAAATTCCCTGCAATGTTCAACGTGCCATACATCACTTTGCCCTCGAGAGCCGATGGAGAATTCCCCTCCTGGTCCCAAATAGCTCTGTCATAGTACTGTCCACCTAATAATTATGTTATGTTGCTTGATCATGTACCCCGGGAATTGATGTTTCACTTCATCATGGAGGGCCGTGTTTGACGCTCTTCTTTCCCTTTCTACACCAGTTTTCTGTCCACGAGGAGGTCATTTCCACGGCATGCACCACCTTCTCTTTGTGCTAGACGAAGCTTACATGTTCTTTGTTCTACTGCAGGGACGTTATCTTGGCAATGAGTGGGATTTCTTGTAGTGTCTGAGGCATCAAAGACTCGTGGCTTGTCTTGGGCTCCACCGGGGTGGTGTCAGTACCAAACCCAAGCTCTCTCAGCATTTCAAAGGATGAGACCGGCAGGGCAGCGTTTTGCCACTACTTATTCTGTGAGGACAGGGCACCCACTCAGCTAACACGAGCGGGAGGCTCTCAGGGGCTTTGCTACAAAGCCTCATTTTCCATGGTGCGCATCTTGAATGAAGGGCAGAACTTTGTTGGTGCGAACGTTTGGTTTCGAACCATCTGCCAGTCAGTTAGCCAGGCAACGCACACTTCATTGTTCATGTGTTCTTCTCTTTATCTTATTCCTCCTCAACCTTGTCTCTCCATTCCTCTTATTCGTCCTTCAGAAACTTCTTGAAAGGAGGTCCGGATAGCTAAGTTGCAACTAGATACCCATCTCTTCTGCATAGGCTCTTGCTTCCTTGACCAATGCTTGGTGGTCCTTTTCATCTGTTCTTTCCTCGCACTCTCTCACCAACTGCAAAGTTGGGTGCCTGTTGCTATACATCCTCAAAACAGCCTTGATTTTGATTTGCCTGTTTTCCTCTTCCACCCACCAAAGCCCCCGTTACGTTGTGAAGAATAGACTGGAGCCAGCAAGCCTAATGGATGGTTTCCACCATTGTCACTGGCATTCCTTTGCGCCAATGCTTTACTTCTCTGACCACATTAGGCAAGTCTACACAGGCAACGCTAATTGATTAGTTGCCACCACTCGTTTCCTATCCGTTAAGGCACTTGACCAGGTCACCGAAGGTCTCTGTATGTAGACCTCCTGATGTATGCGCTCAGGCTTCCCAAGGAACCTGTACTGTGAGGCTTTTTTCAAGACACCTGAACTTTGTTTGTCCATCCTTAAGACCCGCCGAGCCTTGTGGCGTGGACGCTCTTCTTGGCACGAGCGACATTACACTTTTCGGGATTCCATTGAAGACCAACGTCATCCATGGTGCTCTTGGTCACTTTGAGAACACTGTGTAGCTTCGCTTCAAAAGCAGCAAATACCTTCAAGTAATCGGTGTTTAGCCGGTGGTTTATCTTAGAACTGATAGGTTTTCATGTGGTAACTTGTATCCCTCGGTAGTGAGTGCTGAACTTCCACGCAACTGGGTTAACACAAGTAGCAAGGACACAGCACATCTGCTTGCCGTAGTCCTTTCTTGAAGTAAATTGGCCGAGATGTTCCATTCCAAATATATGCGGATATGAAATCAAGTGAAGCTAGGATCCTCGCAGTTATGAACGTAATTTTAGCAATTGCTAACAACTGATATATGATTATTTAATATATCATTTCATCGTTGATTCACTCATCACGGGAACATTAGAACCTACAATTGTACAAATGATCAGCTCTCAACGTCAGTGGCTTCATAGCTCAGTTGTTTAGAGCGTCGCACCGGAATTTTTTTAGGCTTTTATTCGCAATTGCTAACATTGCGTTTATAACTGCGAGGATCATAGCTTCACTTGATGTTCCATACCTATATCTTGGTTGTTGCAACGATCGTGGTACTCCAGTTTCCGCACAGGTCAGTGACAACCTCACACAACCACTTAGAGAACCTGTTAACCAGGATCACCCTCTTCACCTAACCATGACTTAATGAATCATATGCCTCACAGGCTCCGTTTGTGCCTTTGACAGTCCAAGCGGGTGACAATGCGATCTTGAAGCAGGTTATTCCTTGTCCGTCACAAGGACATACCACAAGGGTTGTGACACTGGGCTTACGGTGTGCAGTTTTCTGTCCTTATCTTACGACGACATCTTAGTTTAACCATTTGCAATCTAATTTCAAGGTCAACACTTCCTACTCAGTTATTTTAAGACCCTGATTGTTGGACGGGCTGCGGATACCCGGGGTCAATATACCAGATCATAGTAAATAGAGGTGAATGGTTAGGAAACCCGACAAATTTCTTTGTTGTAGGTTTTTGTTCTCTTTTTTGGCCTTGACCGTGCACAAAACACAATAGTTGTTTACTCCGTACTGAGGAACTAACCAATAGAAACGTGTTGGTTACGGAATTTATGCATAGTGTATGAGTGCAAAACAAAAGATTGTGCACGGTCGTGGACTTTCCAACCTAAAATCTTAGCATGTTTGTTTGCTCCTTTGATGTTTGCCGAGCTTCAAAACCAGTCCCCACCATTAACTATGACCAGATCGGCTAACTAAACGTTGTACCCAGTTCAAATCTCCCGGGGTCAAGATTCTTTGTGTATTGTATTTGCATTATAATGTACTATTCGCAAAAATATCTGAAACAAAACAGTTTATTCCCGAAAGGGTTTGAATTGGGTACAACATTGAGTTAGCCGATTTTATCTATTGTTACTTTATTTTCCCACCAAATTTAGTTTTAAAATCGACACTTTTCTAGCGCTGATGGGAATTAGGTCACTTCGGGTAAATCGTCCTCTTAGGTGATGAAGTCTTGGTTCAACAGCGTTGTGGCAAGGATGCTGGGCTGAAATGTTAATTTATTATTTTTTTAAATATCAGGTTGGTTCATTCGCTTACACAAAAGTGGTCCTCAAAGAATTGGAAGACAAGTATGTAGCAAATATTCCACACTTTGTAGTGACTTTGTTTACCTTCTTCCTGATGCGTACTGTAAGCTTTGGTTGACCTTATCCGACCTTTTCTTGGCTAAAAATTTGAACTTCCAGTTCCATCATAAGTACACGAAGTCGTTTAAACACGCGTGCCTTTCGTTATTTATGGGCACGAGTGATGATGTTTTGAAAATTCTCAAAATTGCTTGAGTCGTAGGCTAGTGCAATTTGAGAACGTCCAAAACATCATAAATGACCATAAATCACGATATGCGCGAGTAAGTTCAAACGATTTTTTGTTTATTGAAATCAAAATTACTTCATCGCTGTGTTTCCATGGCAATTTCCCTATTGCACTCTATAACCAAATTTTGTGCATTCGTCGTAGACCAATCAGAAACGCAATAATCCGTTGAGTGATCAAAAGAGAAGTATTCCTCTTCACCAAGAAAATTCTTGAAACAAGTAACCATCACTGAAGAGCGGAGGGTGTAAACTGCACGTTGCGGGTTAGGGTTGCAGGTCATTGTTTTACCATAACTGAAACAACCCAAATCTTTACAAAAATGCTAACCTTAGATTTAAACACTATCTGAAGCATAGTGTTTAGGCCTAATGTTATTAAAGGTTTGGGTTTTTTTCAGCTATGGTGAGTGAAACAATGGCCTGCAACACCTGCAGTTTTCACCCTCCAACTGAAGAGGGAATCCGGATGGATTTCGATATCTTTGTGTACGCTTCAAGAATTTTGTTACTGAAGATGTTTTCTTTTATTTTCCATACGGTCTTGCTTAAATTTTAGACTGTTTATGTTCAGCGTTTTGTATTGTGCGTTCGCTAGATGTAGACCACAGTTATATTGTTGCTGACTTCGTAGACCCCTTTATGCTTTTGATTGCATCATGGGTAATCAGGACAACATGACTGGAAATTCAAAGGCTTGTATGGAAGTTCAAAGCGATAAAAAGTATTCATGATATGAAATTTTGGGTGCTTTTTTTCCCTCACAGAACAGAACATATGCGTTTAAAAGTCCGGCTGAATGAAGTTGGATAGAATAGCGATCGAACAAATTATTTTATTAAACAAAGTTTCTACCATGCATTTTCTGCACTTTCGAAGGCACAAGATTACAGAAAATGTATGGAGAAACAAACAACAATATATAGAAATTCCAGAGAATAGATAACCGATTCCAAATCATCTCATTTGTGATCTTGAACTTAGATGTTTGGTTTATGGAGGCGAAAAAGTAGAGTCATGAACAGTTAATTTTGCTTTGGATTTCCATACAAACCTTTTAACTCTCCGTCATGTTGTCCTGATTACCTATGATGCAATCAAAAGCGTAAAGGGGTCTATTAATTTGTTGTTGTCATAGCTTGTTTCTTGGTTAAGCGTTGCCAAAACCTCTGGTGGCATTTTCTTAACACCCGAGTTTTTTTGCGACTGACAAGGCACTCGTTTTCGTTCTGATAGTGTTTAATGTTTTTCTCACAGGGCTCAAGGACTTATCGCCAGTTTGGGAGGCAATCCCCATCTGTCTGCAGTGGTCGTCCAATTAGCTAAACTCTATTCTTGAATTGAGAATATTGGCAATTAAAAGGAAAAATAAAAACTAAACGGCTAAATGTGACAAAGTAGTTTTTGTAGTTACGGCTTTAAGGCCCGTTTCAAACGTCGAACTTTACTTGTGCTAAAACTAATGCAAATGAGCAAATCTATTGTTTTGGCTCATTTGCATTAAATTCGGCACATGTAAAGTTCGACGTTTGAAATGGGCCACTGCCCTATTCTAAAGCCTTGCCTTCATTAATTTAGAAACTTGTCAAGACTTAGCATTTTTATAATTTTCTAGCCGGATGCGAAATAAAATGTTTGCAACGGGACAAGGAAACTTAATACGGTAATTTTTCCGGAGACCTGGCCAATGATTGGGGCATTCAAGTTATTGGCTAAGTTCACTTGTCCACTGAGGATTTTGGACGCGGGGCTGAAAGTACCAACGATGTTTACTAACGTACAGCCACGGAAAAATGTTTGCCAAATGTTAATCAGGGAGGGAGCTTACGCAAGGACGACGTCGTTGCTAAAGAGAACGTACTCTAAAAATATTATTTCCCGTTATTGTATTAATTTCGTTATAACCCCAAGTCGTTCGGAATGGAAAGTGTGTATCAATATTACAGGAATAAAATAGACCCATATCACTCAATGTCCAAACAAAAGATTTTGCCCGTCGAACCTCTCATTCAATGTGAGGCTGGACGGGCAAAGACAATGCAAAGACAAAGCCTTTATTCCCCACGGACTCCAAAATGGCCGCTGAGTGATAAAGGTGAATTGGCATGAACGATGTAGTTGTTTGGGAAAAAAATTAAAATGTTCCGTCAGGTTCTCACATCCTCTACATAACCTGTTGTAAGGACGAGAACGGCAAAGAAATGTACCAAAATGCAAAACGCACGTGCAGGGCGTGCAGAGCTTTTTGTTTTGCTCATTAAACCCATTGTTTTGTGGCGTTTTCGTAGCCGTCGTCGTCGTTCTTGCGTAAGCTCCCTGATATCGATTACGAGGTGCTAAACGCTGCAACGTCTGACTCGTCCGCAGTCGTCTCTTGTATTTGCGCGTGGACGCGTGGAAGGATGTTTCGACACATGCACGGCAAGAAGAAGGATAGGAGGGGTGGCAATGTCCTTTGTCAATAGCGCATCAGTGTAGGAGGCCTTTGGGGACGAGTCAGCTTCAACGAGCCGGTCAGCGAAGTTCTAAGTAATTTAAAAAGAGCTCATCGCATTTCGTGCATCGTCTTGAGCTATTGCAAAGAACCTCAAAGAAATTCAGGAAGTGCGTTATATATTATTCAAGTAAATTAACGCTAAAAAATATTCATAGCACGCGAACCTTCGTTTTCATATGGTAAACCGTCTCGCAACAAACTTTCATCGTCTTATGACTCTTGACAGGATGACACCCTTTGAAAAGAAATATTAAAATTCATGCGTTATTATTTGAGTCAATTAACGCTGAAAAATATTTACAGCACGTACGCGAACCTTTGTTTTGATATGGTAAATCCTCTCGTGACAAACCTTCATCGTGTCATATATGGATAGCCAGTTTCACAGTTTGTTCAAAAAACGTGAACCTTTGATTTCTTTTCATGGAAGCCTCTCGTAAAGCGTTCGTAAGGAAACTGAAGTGTTATGACTGATATGGTAAATCCTACTGCAACAAAGCCTCATCATCTCTTTTGTTTTCGAGGAAAACGCAGGTGCATAACTTTGTAATAAATATTACCACGTGCGGAATAGGCCTAGACACAATTATCCCGAAAAAAGATCTACCCTGAAATTCTCATGTTTCTCCCTAAAATATCTCTCCAAAAATCTCTAAATATCCCCAAAAGTTTCTAAAAATCCCTAAACATCTCAAAATTTTCTAAAAATCTCTATTTTTCTCACAATTGTTTTTTAATGAAACCTTAGCTCTCCCTTGAAAAGAAAACGGCAAACACATTTTGTACGCTAGATAGCACTTTTATTAAACAAAGGGCACTCAAATGGATCAGTGGATTGCAGTCTAGCAGTCACCAACTCACCAAGTATAGTAAACAATGAGACAAAATTTTCATTTCATAGGAATATTAAATAAAACGGCAAAGAATATAGAACAATTTTTGTTCCAAATCATCTAAAAACCCCCCAAAATCCCATTTTTTTTTCTAAAAATCCCCAAAATTTCTAAAAATCTCCTGATACTCTAAAAATCCGAAAAAATCCGGCTTTTTGTGTCTCGGCCTAGTGCGGAATACAATAAAGAAAACAATCCTCAGTTGAAAGGCTGACACCCTTTGAAAAGAAATATTAAAATTCATGCGTTATTAGAGAGATTAAGCATGACGTTTATGGCCAACGGCAAACGGGAAACGGCAGGCTCCTGCTTGTCATAAAAGCGTGAAAATTATCTCATTTTAACTTGTCTCGTTCCTTTGAGAAGTTGCTTGATATATGGAGCTAACAGGACAGAAATGAGCTAATATCGAGCAGGGTTCTTCCATCTTTGGCAAAACCCTAATTTCACTCGGACGTTTGCCGTTTGTCGTAAATTAAACGTCATGCTTATTCTCCCTATTAATATTCACAGTACGTACGCGAACCTTTGTTTTGATATGGTAAATCCTCTCGCGACAAACCTTCATCGTGCCATATATGGATAGCGAGTTTCACAGTTTGTTCAAAAAGCAAGCTGTTCAAAAAACGTGAACCTTTAATTTCTTTTCACGGAAGCCACTCGTAAAGCGTTCGTAAGGAAACTGAAATGTTATGACTGATATGGTAAATCCTACCGCAACAAACCTTCATCATCTCATACATGCGGATCGCTCCAGTTAACAGTTTGTCAAAAAAAAAAAAAACAAGCTTCGTCGCCATCGTCTTTCAAGCTGATTACATCAACAGTGTCATGGAAGCTTCCAAGAACTATCCTGAAGGCAAATCCTGCGACCTAAAGAAGGAAATTGAGAAGTTACCAGATGAACTGAGAAAGCTCGGAATTGATAGGGAACCAGGCCTATGGGAAGAACAAACCTTGAAGGTGGAAGAAGAACTGCGTCTCGAATTCCAGAAGCAAAGTGATTTGTCTTTTTCTCGTTTTTCTGGATACGTTTTACAAAAGATTGCTCTTAGCTTTATGGAAAAGCTCTACACTTATCCCCTTGATAGTGAGTTCCCTAAACTTCCTGGTGTTTACTTCATTTATCACGATGGTAAAACCCAGCTTTATGAAGGAACCAAGGTCGTTCCCTCCACAAGCATTCCGGTTTATGTGGGAATGTCAAAGACGAATATTGGAGGTCGCCTCAAAAGTCATCGTAATTTTATTCGACAGGCCAGTAATGAACAGACAGAAGGAGAGGAACAGTCGGACGACGAACAGAAAGAAGGAGAGGAACAGTCAGACGGGGAAACAGACGAGGGACAGACAGGAGAAAAACAAACAGAAAGAAGTACTCGGAGAGAACGAGAAAAACAGACAGGAGAAGAGCAAACAGAAAGAGGGACAGTGTCAGAAAGAGTGAAGATGAAGCTTTCTGATTTTGTTGTCCGATTTATGATTTTGGATATTAAGCACTACGCTAGTTGTATTGAGAGCATGTTGATTGAGCATTTTTGCCCCGTGTGGAACAGTGAGACAGTGAAATTGTCTTTTGGTAATGCTAGTCAATCTTCCAATAATTGGCGCAAATACCACATTAATAACGATCCGGATACTATGAGAAAGATTTTAGGTCTTCTTACATATCATGAGACAGTTTTGACAAATTCTTAATTTGGTCCAAAATTAACCGGGAGTCCAGATCAGCACCGACAATCAGTAACTTCAAAAAAGGCATCATCAGACAGATCTAGCCTTGTTAATAGACTTAATAGATGACTCGTGTAACGACGACTGTGTTCTTTGCAAGAGTTCGCATCAGTTCGCCTCGCTTCTTATTCCTTCACAGGCCAGGAAGGGTTATCCATTAGGTAGTTAATTTAAGAACTAGAATTTAGAGTTTTAATGTGAATTTAGAGCTTTATATATATACAGTCTCTCCAATTAGTAAGGCACTGTGTCTGAACTAGAAGACTTTATGAAGCTCATAATAATATTATTATTATTATTATTATTATTATTATTATTATTATTATTATTATTTTCTGTTCTTGAGAATTACGCGATAATAAGATGGTACATTTTCTCGTGCTTGTTTGCGAGTGAGCTCTCTTGGAGTATAAAACTGCCCGTTTAAACTTCTTGAGTTTTAATGTGAATTTAGAGCTTTATATATATACAGTCTCTCCAATTAGTAAGGCACTGTGTCTGAGCTAGAAGACTTTATGAAGCTCATTATATTATTATTATTATTATTATTATTATTATTATTATTATTATTATTATTATTATCATTATTATTGTTATCTGTTCTTGAGAATTACGCGATAATAACATGGTACATTTTCTCGTGCTTGTTTGCGTGTGAGCTCTCTTGGAGTAGAAAACTGCCCGTTTAAACTTCTTGAGCAAATCAGCTAGTGAAATCATTTATTTTAGGTATATACGTTAAAGTGACGGCGTCGAACGCACTCTCATAATCTTTGATTACTACTAGTATAAACAAACCCTCCATTTGGTGTGAAAATATGGACGGATATTTGTCCACGGACATCATCTGTTCCGAGAACAACATAGTTAACGTTATCCGAGAGCATATGAAAACTGTGACCTTCGAGGAAAAGAACTTGAACTTTAAGGAGAAATATCCGAGTATTTACTCCCGCTAAGTAGAGGCTATTGCGTTTATTATCCTTCAAATATTTTTCCCAAAAGGCACAGTTTTGAAAATTGGAAAAGTATCACTCGGATATTTCCCAGAAGGTATTATTTGACGGATTATAAGTAACAATATAAGTGAGAAACTTATGGAGGTCGCATAAAAATTATATTATTCTGATGTGGCAGCGATTTAGCGATTTAGCCAGTGATCTACGTGCGTAAAATCTTACCTCCTGTCTTCCAATGAATTGAGATTATGAGAAAAAGCAATTTTCTTTGTACTTACCCAGATCTAACCGTTCTTACGCTCCTAGAATGATAGAACCTTATCAACAAGGAAGAGATTGTGAAGAGTTTTCCACAACCCTATAGTGTTACCTGGTTGTGGCAATCTCTACATGTCTTTTCATTCGTTTTCTGGCAGGTGGCACGTTTCATCTATGACAAAACACCCCAACAAAGTCAAATGTAACCTGTTCCAATTTCTTTACATAACCAATCTTCGCTTATTCGATTCACCTCTTAGAATATTTTACTACGTGAGGACTTCAGGCCTTCTCGGGCTGCCTGCATTGTTAAAAAAAAAATGGTGAATTAGACGATGTTTCTTTTTTGTAAACTTCTTCACATGTTTGTCCATGAATAACGTAAAGTTAAAAGAACAGCTCGCCTAGAATGGATTTAAATGATCAAGTGTGGTAACATTTAGATTTTTGGGAGAAATTGAAAAGTAATTTGGAACCCATCGATACACCGATTGCTGGATTTTTCAGACGTCAGAAAATGAAACTGGACAGATATTGTGCGATGATCTTCATTGTTTTGACAACAGGGTTTATTTGGGTCAGAGGAAGCAGACAATACAATTGCAGCGTGGGCAACAATTGTTTGGTACAAAAGGAGAACAAGATAATAAATGTTACCGAAGAGCTCGATCAAGATGAATTTTCTGGGGCAAATACTCCGTTGGAGCATGCAGAAGATTCAAAAGCCGTTGAGAACGGGTCTAAGAGGAACATTGCACTTACTGATGCATTAAAAGACTTCTTGAAGATGGTTGAGAAGGCACAAGTTGGGGTATCCCCTTATGTGAAGCCAGTCAGTTTAGCTGTTTCCGGAGCACCACAGGCCATTTTTCCTACTAGTCCCAGTCCTATAACCGATGTCACTAGTGCTGCCAGCTCTGGAGGAGTGGCCACCTCCCCCTCTGCAACTTCAACTCCTCCCCCAGTCTTTAATCAGTCTTCTACTGTACCAACACTTGCACCGATTACAATAACGTCAAATCAGTCGATGACTAATATGACTATTGTGTCACCATCCTCTCTTCAAACGGGAAGTGCAATTTTGACCCTTGGAAATCCTGTTGGAAAACCCGGAAAAAATTACACCATTGTCATATTGAATCCGAATTTTCCTCCTGTGTCTTCAGCAAGCCAAACGGTCGGAGTCGCGGGAGTTCCTAGGATAGCCCCTCAGGCAATGATTACCGGTGGTTTCCCGCCGATAGGGATTCCCCACCTACCGGGACCAAAGCCAAAGGGCCAACAAGAAGCAGCTGGTAAGTAACTCGGTGCTCTTTTCTTCTCATTGACATAGCCAGTGGAGGGGATAGTTGGGAGATCAGGGCTTAAGTTGATCTCCTTTCCTCGAGACATGGGACTTGTCAATCAGTGTGAAAATGTTTTCTTTCCGAACACCAGAGGTGTGGCTGAAAAATGGCTGATAATGGAGGCGTTAAAAGATCACGCAACCCCGATTCCAGGGCCATATCGATCAGATGTTACACGTTTAAAGCGTTAAGATAAGGTGGCCATATCATATTCTTTCACCTAAGGTAATTGCTTTGACCAATCGACATGACACTAAGTTGACCAATCATGACGTAAAGTGAATCCGTGCAATAAATACATAACTTTAGCCTGCTTGGCAGGCGTAATCGAGGAAGGGAAGCGAGGGAAAAATGAGGGAGAACTGGGGAGAGGGTCTCTTTTCCGTCTTCCCAGTTCCCCTTATTTGCCCCTCGCTTCCTTTCCCCGATTACGCATGCCACACAGGCTGCGTAACTTAAAATGACGGGATATGTTTTTCCAGATTTTTAACCGACCATTAGCTCATTGCTCTGCGCCTTCTTGTAACTTGAGAATTAGAAAACGTATTGTGAATTTCCCTAAGCGAGACAAGAGCAATCTCATTCTTCGAGTTATTCTGTCACATTCTTAAAGGGAACCTCCACTAAAACATGAAGTTGACTTTAAAAGATTGAACATAATGTTTACAGTCAAAATTGTCCAATCTTTTTTCCAATGGAAACGTTTATATCCGAAGTAGACAAACTTCAAAGACGCTTGTTTTGGTTTTCAAATTTCTCGGGCGCTGCCATTTTGAATAATAGACCTCTTCACAGTTGTGTGCTTAGTTACCTGGCCATTAAATGAGAGTGAGGCTAATGTTGACCCTGTTATGATACAGACCTCCTTCCTTTTCTTATGTTCATGATTCTGTTGTCATGCTAATTAGTAAGAATTTACATAAGAAAGGCAGTGAGGTTTCTATCAAAACAAGGTCACCTCCAGCCTCACTTTCATTCATAGGTCAGATAACTAATCACACAACTGTAAAATGGATTAAAGTGAAGTGTAATGGTTGCCTTTATTGTATTCACAAAAACGCTTACATTCTTTCGATGATAAGCATAATGCTCAGTATTTTAAAGTTAAATTCTTGTTTTCGTAGAGGTTTCCTTTAATTTCTTATTTGCTTCTTATTCCTTGTACATTCACATTGATTTTGCGGAAGTTTTATGATTTCACAATTTGTAAAAAACTAAGAATTTTTATTCCCATATGGTTTTCGTTAAGGCTTTAATATGATGATGATTGATGATGATAATTAATGTTCTTTTGCGCAGTAAGGTAAAATCAAAGCAATCAAATTACTTTTGACAATCAATGGAGAACCGATTTACTAAAACACATTATCGATTTTCTTCATTAATTTCCATTCAACTTGATTGTGTATTTCAGCCCTATGCATTAATAAATCTCCACACTGCATAAACTGGGCAAACAAGAGAGAGTGCATCAAGAACCCCGCTTATATGATGGCAAACTGTCGGCGGAGCTGTACAAGCTGTGGTAAGGTTTCAATTCGGAAACGGGGGTGGGGTAAGAGAGTGGGTGGGGGAGGGGAGGGATGGAAAATGGCAGACACCTAGCTCTTGGCTTACTTAAAGAAAATTTCTTTAAGTAAGCCAAGAGCTCATGACTTTAAATTTGTTAGCCGGCCTGTTCCTAACGTTCATGTATATGGTGGAAGGCGGCCGTAATCCTTGCGAAAATGAAAGATAGTTTTGGTGCACTCTTCACGGTCATTTAGTTACTTGAAAAAAACTCTTGGGAAAAATTCCAGCGTGAACATCATTGGACATTCACTCACAAACTCCGGCAAAGTTCGATGCCCTATCCCCCCTGCTCCATACAGGTGTTGATAAGGTGGTGAAAAATACTGTGCAAGCCTTTAATTTAGCCATTTCTAAGCCAACATGGGCCTTATTTGCGCGGCGGCCATATTGGCCATAGACAATAGATTTCGTACCACTAGGCTCGAGCTGAAATGTTTGGTAACGAGTTCCGGTGGGACAAAACAAAAGTTTTCAAACCCTGTAAACTCAATATGGCAGCCGTGTGGTTAAGGCCCATTGGATTAGGAGGAGAGGGAAAGTATGGGAAAGTCAATCTTTTGCCACTCTGGCAAAATCAGAAATGACCATTCAGTTATAGTGGTGTGTCACATTGTTCAGCTCAAGTGGTCGACATGGAAAGAATCCTTAATTCAAGATTTAGAAATCTCGAGCTCAGGGAGGGGGGACTGGAAACTATACATTTCAAAGGCCTTTTTCTCAAAACCTAACAGTACGACCAGGGTTAAAATTTTGGGAATTACTAAAAACTATGACGACGAAACCGTCAACATATTTTAAAAAAGATGTATCCGACAGTTTTTCAGTTATTATCATAATAAACGAAAATCGACGTTTTTAACATTTGCCAAAAACCTGTCTGACAGATATTTAACAATTATTCGCCGAAGGCGAAGTGATTATCGGTGAATATTCACGCAGACGAAGTGGAGGTGAATATTCGCCGATAACCACTGAGCCTGAGGCGAAAAATTGTTTTAGTATAAATGCAAAGGTGATCATTTCAAAAAAGAAAGAAAAAAAAAAAGCTAAATCATCTTCACTTACAGTGGCAAAACGACTACTGGCAGCCATTTTGTCCGTCGAGGTGATTATCGGCTGATAATCCGAGATAGCGAGCCAATGACAGCGCGCGATTTTGTATAATCACCTGTGTATTTATACTAAAACTATTTATTTCTATACATGTATCTTTGAAATGTCTAGTTACCAGTTAGCAGTCCCGATAACTGTAGTAAGCACCTTAAACTACTGACCGAAGAGACCACATGCGTAACTACCAACAGTGGTCTAATTGGACGTGAGAAGGTGAACACAGTGTACAGAGGTAATTGAAATCAGTTGTTTTTTGGGGTGAAAATAACAATGGCAGATGAATAATGCTCCCAGAAAAACAAACAACAAAAAAACAAAAACAACAACAAAAAAACAAGATAATACACTGTATAAAAAGTTTAGATATCGGAAAACTGTATCATTGTATAGATTGTTTTCACGTGACGTCACTGCGGCCATGCTGTTGTACCGAAGCAATGGAGCGGCGGCCATGTTGGTGTCCCCAACTAATCCTCCGGGAATGTAGCTCTATTGTCATGCAAACGTTTTTTTTTTTTTTGTTTCGGCAGAAAAACAAGTTTACTGATCACTTGAATGAAAACACTCCATAATACAGTTCAGAAGTTTTCAGTGCCTTAGCCATCATGGTATAGGAGCTAAGATACCATGCAAGCGTACGCGTCAGCTCAAAATTAAACGGAGCTAAGTAATCTATTCTTGGTTTGAATCCACGTGATGAGTTGGCTATGTTGGTGTACAAATGAATAGAAAATGACCCCACAAGTTTTGCATAATTATAGAGACAAATTCCCAAAAGACATTTTGCTGCATTGTTCTGTACACCAACATGGCCGCCGTGATATCAAATGCAAACCATCAGTATTTTGGAGGCACTTTTAGTAAAACAGCCATTCCACTCGCGTTTGTTGGATATGAGATGATTATAGCCAACTCGGCGCTGCAAATTTCCTTTCGTAAACGGTCGTTGCCATTTCTCAGAACGGTCGTTGCCATTTGAAACGGTCGATGCCATTTATAACGGTCGACTACACACTTCACTTCAAAGAAAACGAAAAGAAACAAACTACGAAAAAAATATTAACAAAAATTAAGACAAAAAAGAAAAAAAACAATAACATTTATAAAAGAAAAACTGGAGGAAAAAAAAACTCCGAAATTTTCAAAACTCGAACTCGAGTTCTTAGCCCTCACCCTAAACAGAACCCTAACCCGAACCCTAACTCATATGACCAGCGAGACACAACTCCCAGTAACCGCAACCTTTTGAGTTCTTAGACCTAATGAGTGTAATTCAGAGCTAAAAAATGGCATCGACCGTTTCAAATGGCAACGACCGTTCTGAAAAATGGCATCGGCCGCTACAAATGGCAACGACCGTTTACGAAAGGGAAATAGTCCTCGGCGCTACGTGTCTTGTTGGCTATCTATCATATTATATCATATCCAACACGCCCCTTTGAATAATTGTTAAATAATATGACTCATTTGGGGTATATTCACTGGTTATTGATTCCGTTTTAGCGAAGTGTGAAAACGAACATAACCTTTGTACCAGATGGGCTAAGGATGGAGAATGCGGCAAGAATTGGAAATTCATGGAACAAAAGTGCTGGAGAAGCTGCTCTAATTGTGGTTGGTTATTTCCAGCGCACTTTTTTTTTTCCGAGAAGAGTAATTTGCGGAATGTTCAGTTTATTTTGGCCCGTTTCAAACGTCGACCTTACATGTGCCGAATCTAATGCAAATGAGCGAAAATAATAGATTTTTCTCATTTGCATTAGATTCGGCACTTGTACAGTTCGACGTTTGAAACGGGACTTAGTCATTCGGGAATTTATCCTGTTTTCCGAATAAATGGAGTAGTGAGCATTGGTTTATTCTTCTCCCGATAGAAGAATAAAGGTAGTAAACAAGTGCAAACACACACAGAATAGTGCAAATTCTTTTTTTTTTTTTTTTTGAGAATCGCCTTTATTTCAGAGAATGGTGATGTTGTTTCAGGACGACATGAATTTATGGCTAAGCGTGGAAATGGAAAGTCATAACTTTCTTATGTAATCTGTACTCTTTTGGTCTTGAATTTTGTCTTTGTGTGGTGACGTGCTGTGTTTACATTTTATGTGGTGAGGTTCTCATATGACGTCGCGTTTCTCCTTTTATGTGATTATAAACATAAAACGTCAAAAGAAGACCTCAACACATCATGACGGAAACACAACACGTGACCAGCTAGCCTCGTCACATAATGACAAGACCTCATTACATAATGACCAAACCTAGCCACATAATGACAAAACCACACCACATAATAATGTTGCCACAGTACACTATGACAAAACTCCAAAACATCTAGACAAAATTTCAAGACCAAAAGAACAAAGATTAAATAAGAATGTTATGGCTTTCCATAA
>BLFO01001879.1:628916-631416 GCA_014634245.1 Montipora cactus
TCCACGTGAACCTCTACCGGCCAAATGGCGGCTCAACTGCAGAGCCTGCATGGCGACATTAACGGAGCCGGTGCTTTTAAAAGAGTTCATTGAGCCATGTAGAGTTGTGTCATGGTATGAGATGGCAGTAGTTGAGGACTTTGGTCCACTTTCAGAGCGGAAAACTAAAGCAGATGCGAGCAATAACGCTGTTAAGGCGGAGCGAGCGAAAACACGTCTGCACTCCATGTCTGCGATATTTGTGGACTTCCCAGATTCGTCTGGAAAACTTTACTTCACTTATTGCTGAAATGAGAGTACACATAAAATAAAGAATGGGTTATTAGATCAGTTGTACTGTTACGTTATTGCCGGCATTTGGGCATACGAAGTTATGGGACGTTTTGACCAAAAGCTGACTGTGTGCTTCGCAGTTGTGTTCATTAAGTAATATAGTTGAAGTTTCAAGACAAAGATATAAGTGCATGGCACCAAGAAATTAAACTTTAAATATCTTTGACTGGTTAAACAATCATGACTCATCGATAAGCACAACCGATCGAGAAGGATATTGGCTTGCATATCACGCAAAGAAAAAGATTCGAACCTTCAAGCCACTGTGTTTAATATTTGCTGCTCAAATGCTCGCGAAAATTCTCGTTTTCTAAGTTTTAGACGTGAACAACTGAACATTCTGTTCTTACTATGTATTCTGTTTTTCCCAGCTCCTTGTGTCGACATTATGCCCACAAGATGCCTAACTTGGACCAAAAAGGGAGAGTGTCACAAAAATAGAAAATTTATGGAAAATAAATGCTGGAGAAGCTGTTCAAGTTGTGGTAAGAAAAGTCAAGTTTTGTCTGTCTACCTTGTTGGATGATTTAAAGTTACGCCTGCTTTTTCTCGTTTGCATACCAGAAATCTCGATATTGCTCGTAATTGGAGTGCTTTCAAATCTTGCACTAGTTGTTTTATACAGTATAAATAGCCATGCAAATAAACCTGTCAGCTTGTGTTAACCGTGCAGTGACTGCTTACGATAAATGCACCACAAACCTTCGATGTCCCCTGCATATATTTTCCAGTTAGGGGTGAGTCGATCTTGTCAGCCTCTCACCTTTTTTTTCGACGACAATGGACGGATAAGCGAAAGACCCTGGGTTCGAGGTTTAGTCTCACGCCCCCCGAGACGACCACAGTTTTTTTGGCCTTCGTCTCGCTCATTTCTTTTCATGTTTTAAGGGTCGAGATAAGGATCCATTGGGTTTTCTGTTTAGTTTTTCTTTTAATTGAGTCATCTAAGCAGAAGTTCTCATTAGAATTGAGACGGCGGGCCATGCCCTGCATCATGGCGCGAGCTTTACTTAGGAGTTGTCTTGTCGATGTCGACGTTTTAACTGGAAATCAGGTCGCTTCTTGCAACTTAAAATAACTCCCGTGTCGCAAGTTACCCAACCCGAAGGCCTTAAATTTCTACAGTATAATTTAATTTAATTTAAAGCTTTCAGCTTTTCTTTTTATTACAGCTTGAAGTCTAGGTACTTTTCACTGACATTTATTGCGTTCGACATTAGGAGAACGCAATTTCTAATCTTGGTTGTCCTGTACATAGGGTGAGCTTTGTCAAATTTTCGTTTTTTCGTTCGTCTGCTTTTTCAGCGCCATCTTAAATTAAAGTCATACGTGCATTGATGCGTTATATGTGCAAATGACGATTGCACACCTTGTCATTGTTTCTTTCACTACCCTTCTCCTTTGCTTGCAAAGCGACTGTCGAACTCATTTCAATAATCCGAGATTACTATTAGTTAGGAGGTGTCACTAACTTTGGTTTTGTGTCTCCCCAGCAAAATGCGAAAACAAGAATGACCACTGCATAGAGTGGGCCGCAAAAGGACTTTGTCAATCTTCTTATCCGTATATGTCACAAAACTGTTGGAAAAGTTGCTCGTTTTGTGGTAAGTTTATGAAGAGGAGTATCATCGAATCAGTGCAGTTAAAAATGCACACTCAAGACTGTTGTCTTGACAACTGATGCAAATGAGCTGTAAGAACGATATTCCCATTATTATTATGAAGCAGATGTCAAGTAGTCAGAAAGCATCTTTTGGACAACTTCGGTCATAGCAGTATAGCGAGGCAATTTTCACTTGAACCTAGTTTAATGGCTAAGGTCCCACGAGCATCCTATGGCTCAGTCGGTAGAGCATCCGAAGTTGTGATCGGAAGGTCGTAAAAGAGCGCGATCGGACTTTTTCCGAGCATCCCCGAGCCACATCGAAGAAACATATCTTCTATAAGAAGAACAAACAAAAAAACAATAAGCAAGAAGGGGGCTCTAAATCTGCGGTCTGCATCGTAAACTGACCAATCATGAAATACCTCTCCAACTTCCCTCGTGTAGTGTGATCGGGAAATCGTTGCTGCCGCAATTACATGTATTTTGCCGACGCAATTAACATATTATGTATACGTTGGTTGCCTTCAAACGTTCAGAGAACTGATTAATTAAACTTAATTC
>BLFO01001879.1:636416-643916 GCA_014634245.1 Montipora cactus
CAGGCTAGTAAACAGTGGAACAATCTACCAGACAAAACAAGGATGTCGGAATCCCTTTCTACATTTCGGAAGAACTTACAAAACATACAGTTTTCTTCATCGTATGACTGCAACTGTATGTTTTGTAAATAGACAGTCTAATTACCAATATTTTCTTTTATTAAATTATTAATTATTTTAATAGGTTATTATTCATTTGAGTTGATTTAATTTTTATATCTTATTTCTCACTCAGTACTTGTACATGTAAGATTATTTAAATTATCTCATTGTAATTTTTATGACACATTTGCATTTCAACGAGCTATCGCTCATATGCGATATGTGGTTAAATTACTTACTTACTTACTTAATACTCACAACGGAGACCAAAGGAATCATTGTTACAAACATGATATCACAATAAAGGATGATAATTAATTTTCAAATTATGCGAAATAAAGCAATACGTATTTGCAAAGTGAGAGAGTTAATAACAGACCACGCTTGCATCTTCATGGTGACCGCAGTTGTGAATTTCCCATCCACTATGGCTACAGGAAGATAGGGAAGCTTCTCCACCAGCGCAGTGCACATCATCTAACCAGATCGGACCTGATCCCTGACCATAATGTGCACTTTGGTACTGACGGGTAGCTCCAGAGAAACCGAGCTGGCGACACGCTACGCGGGCATCATTCGTATCCCAGTGATCATCACACACTGTTCCCCATTGTCCGTCATGATAAACCTCAACGCGGCCATAGTTAGCTCCGCCATCAGCTAGACGAATCCAGGAACACTTTACACTGGCATCTCTGCTGTGAGTGCAGTCATGGACACCCCATCCTCGATTCCTGCAATCGTAGATGTGTGCCTCGCTGCCTGAGCAAGCTACGTCATCCATCCAAATAGGACCAGTACCTCGACCATAGTAGGAACCATGGTACGCTGCAGAAGCACGAGGGAAGCCAAGCTGTCTGCATATTACTATCGCATCGTTCATATCCCATGCGTCATCGCAAATTGTGCCCCATTGACCATTATAGAAAATCTCCACTCTGCCACTTGATTTGGAGCCACCTTTTAGACGGATTGAGCCAGGGCTGATTGCTTTCAATAATGATAATAAAAACAATAATATAAGTTGATTGGATATCAAAAGTAGACTGACATTAAAATACTGTCGCGTTGATCGGAATCATATGTAGTCAAGCTCATTTATGCTTTAGTGAAGAAAGCCAATCTCCAAGATTAATACGGTTGTAGAACGAAGTCACCGTCTAACGTTACATCCTGAAAGAAACGTGTACTACAAAAACTTAGCTACTATTGACTGGACATAGTAGATTTGAAATAACCAGGCACGGAAAGATAGTAATAGGCGCACCGTTTTCAAGTTAGAAACAGCAACAAACTAATGATAGGTACAATGCAATAGAAGCAGGTACAAGGAAAGAGGTCGTGGCTCTCAAGCTGTAGGCTCGCTAGCTACGCTTTTCAAATACACTGCACCCGCTCTCTGGTCGCCATCTTTACTCTTGTCGTGATCTTTGCCCTCCCTAGGCCTTGTGGCCTTTTGGTTTTGATCGTTAATACGGTGTAACTCCGCCTTGTGAAGAGTGCCTGTTGCTTACTTATGGTTGTTTTCTATACCGAACGCTTGTTCAGTTGACGGATTAGCGTGATTTACCGTGTCATGTGACAGGAGCCCTTAAGTAGGAGCTTGCCTCCCTCATACACGCCCTTACGAGTCAACCTTTGCGCGTATCTTTCTATTTTTAAAACGCCACGAGTTCCTCGGCTCTGCACACACCGTTTTAAAAGGCCAATCAGAGTAAATTCCTTGTCTAACGAAGACAAATAAAGCAGTAAAACTGTATTTAAATCGTGCAAATTGATGTAAATTTATGTAAATGCGAGTTTTCTGCTCAAGGGTTCGTTCTAAAAATAGAAAGATACGGGCAAAGGTTGACTCAAAGATCTACTGCATATGGAGGCTCCTTCTAATAGGCTCCTGCATGTGATCATGAGTGGTTTCACTGTTGTGTTTTTAGCCGAGTATCTCGAGCAAAATATACAATTTGCCTGTCCTCAATTGATTGGTGTGCCACCACTATATTACTCTCTCTAATACGGCGCGCCTACTTCTACCGTGCTTTGCCATATCCTAACTTGATAGGAAGATAGATAGATAGATAGATAGATAGATAGATAGATAGATAGATAGATAGATAGATAGATAGATAGATAGATAGATAGATAGATAGATAGAAAGATCGATCGATCGATCTATGGTACTAACATATTTCCTGCTAAATGGTAGAATGCCAAAAACCGTTCTCTGTAACTGCTTGGAGAAGAAAGAGTAAAAGTATTATTTGGGCTTGGACATGGACATGCAAGCAAAGAAACACAAACAACATAAACGGAGTATCAGGGAAAAAACCTGTCCAATCAGAGCAGAGAACCAACGGGTTTAATCCACTGACTTAACTGTGGCGTCAACCATCCGCATTACCAGCAGGCGAATGTTACCGCCGCCAATCCATCCCAGCATCCCAAATTTCGGCAGAATGCGAAGGAGTAAGTCAGGTCAATGGATGCGATAAATTTGGGACTCTATACAGCTATCAGTTCTAAGTACAATTTAGACCTTTGAATACCTGCGTAACGTGCGACAAATCCAGTGTATTCAGTTCCGCCATTGGAAGTAAAGCGAACGTAGAGGTGATTTGAAGAACTCGTGATAGGCGAAGGAACAGAGCTTCCGCTGAATCTCCCAAGTAAAGGGGAGGACAATGAATTCCCATCGTACACGGCGACGAAATCATATCCACTTTGCGTTAGAAACCGGAAGAAGGTAAGATGAAGCTTGGCGTTTGAGGAAAATTTCCAGAAACAATCCATATTGCTGCTGTACGTTGACTGGGATCGATTGTGGTTTGATCGTATTATTCCGCCTGTATTGGTGACGTCACGGACCAGCATATTACTTGAGCAAGAGTATGATACAGACACCGTTGGTGCTGCAGAGGCCGACAAAAGGTACATTTACAAAATTAATAATAATAATAATTATAATAATAATAATAGTAATACTAATAATGATGATGATGATGATGATGATGATGATAATAATAATAACAATAATAACAATAATCACAATACTACTACTACTACTACTACTAATAATAATAATAATAATAACAATAATAATAATGATCTATTATTATATTTGTTATTATTATTATTACTATTATTATTATAACTTCGATGACAAAGGAACAATTTGCGCATGCTATGGAACAAGTTAAATATAAAAAAAAAACCTCGAAAAACAAAATACTGTAAAATAAAGTGGATAAAATGGTTGCTTATGATGGCGATGACGATGGTGATGGTAACAAAAAGGTGGGACACAAATTAGAGCTGTTTTCAAGTGAGTGTCGTAAAAGGAATACCAAAGTAATTACTTCCACAGCAGATGCAAACAGCGCAATGAAATAATCCAAATTCTTAGCAATTCCATGTAACTTGCTCAAAGCGCGAGAAAAATCGGTTTTGGTTTTCATTCTCATTGGTTGCTAGACTGGCCCGAGATTCGTAAACCAATCATCAAGCATAGCAATTGCAATCGCGTAATTACTTGTGAGAGTCATTTGAAAACTTCTCCAAAAGCGAAAATTTGCGGTGTGCGAGCCAAATAGTGGACAGGAGTTGGATCAAAGGTAATGAAAACCGCTAGAATACCTTTTAAAAGAACAACGCAACCAATCTTTTAACGCTTCAATCATTTGCACTTAAAAGAAAAATTCCGTCCAAAACATTACATCATAAAAAAAATTTCACACTACGTTGAGGTTTTGTAGAACTGAATTTCCTTAATCTTTAAAGACGTTATTGTGGTTCAAAAGTTGGAGCAGGACAATTCCCGTCCATCAAACACACTCCCCTTTTCCCTTGGTCCATGACTGCGACTAAAATCGTGATGCTCAAATGTCCTTACCTTTTATTACTGAACGAAAAACATTGATTAACGTAACCTTGGATGAAATGTCATTGACCCTCGCTTAGCAACGACCTACACACCCGCGATAAGACGAATACGAAAGACCAGATTGAAAGGCTTTACTAAACTTAGAAATGGGTTAAAATGGTAAATTGACAACCTTGGAGAAATTTGAAAGCTGACATTTCGAGCGTTACCGCTTCTTCAGAGCGAATTAGGGAATTATGGGTTGTTAGCCTTTTATATAGTGAAAGATGGCGGTAAGCTAGTGGTGGGGATATAACCGTTGTGGGTGACAAGAGTAACTTAGTTGAAAGGAAAGCCTTCGCTAGAGAGGGAGCCAGTTTCAAAAACGAATCTTTGTTGTGCATTTTTGCAGATCGCCGTGTTGTCCCGATGTAGGGAAAGGCCGCTCATCACTATGTTTGGCTGGAATGGTTAGGAAGGTTATCGTGTGGAGCGACTTGTTTTGATGTTTCATTGTCGTTTTTTCCACGTCTCGCACATGTTTATGGAGGTATATCTATGACAAAATTCATTTATCATTATTTGAAATAAAGTTATCCAAATCTTGAATGCATCAACCTAAAGCTGAATGGCAACAATCCGATTTTGCAAATGGCCATCACGGAAAAAAGCATAACCCAGAGAGGCATAACGCAAAAAAGCATGACGCAAACAGCCATAACGCAAATAGACATCACGCAAATAGGCAAAACGCGAATAGCATAACGCCACGAAGCATAACGCAAATGGCCATAACGCATAACGGATAACGCAATGAAGCATAATGCAATGAGACATAACGAAGAGCCTTGACGGAAAGAGGCATAACGTGAACAGGAAGAAAAAGTTCGATAGCTATTATATATCCTTTCCTTGATTAATCGATTGACGTTCCTTTTAGAGCTGAAATTATTTGCGGAATACACAGCTAGTCTCCATTCTTCAAAAGGGCCTTTCCGTTATGCCTTTTGCGTTATGAATACTTGCGTTATGTTTTTTCTGCGTTATTTGTTTCTGCTTTATGCCTTTTTTGCGTTACTGCTTTTTGCGCTATTCCTCTTTACGTTATGCCTTTTTGCGTTGTTCCTTTTTGCGGTATGACTATTTATGTTATGCCTTTTGCGTTATGATTATTTGCGTGATGCCGCTTTGCGTTATGCCTGTTTCCGTGAGGGCTATTTGCAGAATCGGCTTGTTGCCATCCAGATAGGATTGAGGCATTCAGAATTTCGATAATTCTATCTCAGTATTGAATTTTGTCACAGATATACCTCCATAGACGTTCGCAAAAGCGGTTTCCAAGTCTAATAATCTAGTTTCGCAAATGTATGTCATTTTGCAAAATGTGCATGTGATGCAATAGATTACATTTGTGGAGGTGAATGTAAAGTGGTCAATGATTTCAGTTAACAAAAAATTGGTTTTGAAAATGTAAATTGACCACCGTACAAGGATTCTAAAAGCTGACGTTTCGAGCGTTAGCCCTTCGTGAGAGCGAATCGAGGAATCATGGGCTGTGTGTAGTCTTTATAGTGGAGTAGGAGCTACGCTATTGGTGTTAACAAGGCAACGTGAAAAATAGGAATGCATTAGTTAAACGAAAAGCGTTCGTTAATACCGTGGAGATTAAGGGTGCCGATTTGGAAGATCAATTTTTTTTCCAGACTCTTGCGGCTTTCCGTCTTACCTTGCTGTAGGGAAAAGCCGCAGTTGGCCAAGTGTAGTTTGGAGTGGTTAGAGAGATTAAAATGACGAGCGACTGGCTTAGATGCATCCTTGTCATTCTTCTCAACATCGCGAAGGTGTTCGCGGAATCGGTCGCCAAGTCGTCTACCTGTCTCGCCAATGTACAATTATTTATTGCATAACGTAAAGGTTATACAATAAAGGACATTTGCGGAGGGACATCTTAACAGATCGCTTAGAACCCGATATTTTGCTGGTGTGAAGAGTAAAAGGACAAGTTTTGCATCGTGAGCTTTGGTCCTTTTTTTTCTTGTTTTGTGGATGAAAGGACACGTGCGCACTTAAAAGAACCCTATTGATCGAGGCTATGACGTAGCAATAGTCAAGGATTTCTCCGGATGACTGAATGTACTTGAAAACACAGACGAGAAGTGCAATACTTTGTAAACTTGAATCTTAACCCAGAGGCTGAATTGTATTGATATTGGCTCCACCTCTGAACAGATTTACCTCGTGGTCGTTAAACAGGTTTTTATATGTGAGTTATATCAGTGCAGGAGTTTTACAAAGCGAAAGAGAGCTTGCACTGCTATCCCGCACTGCGTTTCGCCAGGTGTTCACATAACAAAATGACATTTAGTTTACAAAAATCTATTCCCTTTTAGAAATTACTGAAATATTCAATGGAAAGACCGCCGACCGGGCGGCTCAATTGGATGAGCATCCGACTACTGTGAAGGTAGGTCGCAGGATATTGGTGGGTTTTTCTTCACACCTTGGCTCCCTACAGCACTCAACTTTCTCAGTAGATAGTAATGTCGTTATCATTGAGTGTAGAATTATAGTTTTCGTCAAGTGCTTTCAAAAGATACGATACATTTAAACTGGCTTTTTATGTTGTCAAATCTACCTCTGCATATTTTTCCGTTGCCAGAGTATCCCGGCTTGCAAGAACAGCTGTAGGAACCAAGATTATTGATGCACAAAGCGTTAACGGAACAGACGGGTTGGGAAGAAGTGCATTCATTTATATCTGCCAAAAAAAGGGGCAAAACATTTAGCTGGAATCTGACCCCGGCTAGCTATTGTAGTTTATTGTAGTTTATTTTATAAAGACGTAAAATTCAAAATCGTTGACTGTAGCCCTTACTCTAGATTTGCGTGCAAAGCTACTACCTTCTTATTTTACAAAATGCTTGTTTGAACTGTGTCTGGTGGACTTTAAATTACCTTTGCAAGTTTTTCTGTCCCCAACATATCCGGGTTTGCAAGTGCACCTGTAGGAACCAAGAGTGTTGTTGCATGTAGCATTTACATGACACACAGGTGAAGAAGCAGTGCATTCATTAACATCTACAACATAAAGAATTTTAACCGCGATTAGCATGTAGTCCATCTCCAAACCCGCCCCATTATTTTGCCGTTTAAGTGCAACAGGATAAGGCAACCGAAAAGACTTCGAGGGAACCAGGAAAACGTGGAAGAAGATAAAGTGGTGGAGAACGAGACCGTGAAAGGATTGCAGGAGAAAAAGGGTACACGGATGAGGTTAAGAGAAGAAAGATGAAGCAGATGGAGCTGCAGATGAAGATAAAATTAAACCAGATAAAAATATAAGGGCTATAAAGATGTAAATTTTGGATGAGCTTTAAGATGTGGATGTAGGTGAAAATGAAGAAGGGGTTCGAGATGGAGATGACGATGATAATTTACATAAATCCTGACGTTAGGATATAGCCAATGGAGATGAAGAAGAATATGGAGAAGAAGATTAATTACAGAAGGGCGAAGTTATCAGATCTCACCTTCAGTTTTCA
>BLFO01001879.1:648916-656416 GCA_014634245.1 Montipora cactus
GCGCATTTGTTCTGAATCGACGCTCACGTAGGACGCATTGCCTTGGTTACGGTCCTGTTGTGTCGCTACTATTTCGAATTCGTAGTATTATTTACTTATTCGTCGTATTATTTACGTATTTTCGGACGCGATTTCGCGTTGTCGCCGTGTTTCATTTGCTTTGCGGACTCTCTGTAAATCAATCTGTGAAATATTTTCATGTTTTCGAATTTCTGTTTTAGGGATGATGATGATGAATTTTCACTCTATCTATCAGGGAGTGAAATGGAAGAGGAGGGTGTTGAAGAGGATGATCCTTCAGGTAGATATTCTGTGATTATCAATTGATTGTATAAAAATTGTGCTACAGTATTTTGTTGTATCATTCATTTATTTTTCAAGGGTCAAATTATTTCCAATTTTATATATTTTGGGTAATTATTTTTGTTTTTGTTATGTGCAGCTCCCCTACTAGATGTCCCTCCCCCAGGACAAGCAGACAACAATGCAGCCCCACGTTAGTATAATGTTTTGCTTGGTATTTGCATGTGTGATTCTCTGTGATATTGAAATGTCTTTTACACTACGCAGGTCCCACTGGTGCTGCCGCATTCTATGGTGTTGCAGCAGCCAGACCTCGTCGAAGTGTTCCTCCAGGTCCCCGTGCCCCTCCTGTTGTTCCTGTGCTTGGTGGTGGTCGTGGTCGGGGTGGAAGGGCACAGGCAAGGGGAGGTCACCGTGGGCAAGGAAGGGCACATGGTCGTGGTCAGGTACGTGGAGCTGCATTGCCTGTTCTTCACGAGACCTATGATGACGTCGATCAAGGGAATCAGCCGCTGCAATTCCAGCCGACGCGTCCCATTGGCGTGCACTTTGGTCACCGACTGCTGCGCAACACGATGACCACGGCTGTTGAGTTTTTTAATTTATTTTTTACTGTTGAGTTGATAAACAGTATTGTTAACCATACAAATAGTTATGCATTTCAGCATATTGCCACACACCAGTCCTATTCCGAAAAGGATGGATTCTGGCTCGAAACCAATGCAGATGAGATTAGAAGGTTGATAGCCTTCCTCATCTACTTTGGTCTTATAAGAGTCAGCGACACCGTTGATAATTACTGGAGTGTGAAATCTCTGTATAACGGTCTGTGGGGTAAGTCTTTTATGCAACGTAACAGATTTAGAGCCCTAATGGCCTTTTTGCATGTTGTAGACCCATCGAGTGAACCAGATGGCGATAAGTTACGTAAGATAAATTCACTTCTAGAATTTTTCAAAGAAAGATGTAAAGAATTATATCAACCCAGGAGAAATGTAGCTATTGACGAAAGAATGGTTAAGTCTAGGCATAGGTCTGGCATCATACAGTTCAATAAAGACAAACCTACCCGCTGGGGAATCAAACTCTGGGTGCTGGCAGACAGCTCGAATGGCTATACCGTTGACTTCAATGTCTACATTGGTAAAGTTGCAGGGCAGGAAATCAGTGCAAATGGGCTAGGTTATGATGTCGTGATGAAACTGATGAACCCCTATTTTCATCAGGGGTATCATCTTTATGTAGATAATTTTTATACATCTGTTACCCTCTTCAAAGATCTTTATGCTAGGGGTGTAGGTGCCACAGGCACTATAAGAGACAACAGGCGTGATTTTCCGGCTAACATGAAAGACAGCAAAGTATGGGCCAAAGGAAAGAATAGGGGTAGTGTTCGTTGGGGGAGGGACCCTCCCTGCTTGGCCCTACAGTGGTTGGATAATAAGGTAGTTTCGATGCTAACCACTATTGACAATGCAAATGTCAAGAGTCAGGCTAACCGCAAAGTTAAGTCAACCAGGGGTAAGTGAAGCAGCGTAGCTGTTCCACAACCTGGAGTTATTTCAAATTATAACAAATTTATGAATGCTGTCGATAGGTCTGACCAAATTTTAGGTACCAATTCGGTTCATAGAAAGTGTGTAAGGTGGTGGAAGACTTTATTCTTCCACCTCATTGATATTGCTCTTGTCAACAGTTACATTTTATTTCAACAACACCGTGCAAATTCTCCTGACGAGCCAGCTTTGCAGCGGCCAGCTACCTACTCTCTTGTTAACTATAGAGAGAAGGTAGTACGTGGACTCTGTGGATTTGCAGAGTATGCGGCTCTGGTGGCCCAACCCGTTCCAAAGCCGCCTACACCTGAGGATGCATTTTTGACCGAGCACATCCCCGATTCAGGTAAAGACAGGGGAAATTGTGTGGTGTGCTGGCAGACAGAAAAAAAAGAATACAGAGTAAAAACTTTCTGTAAGGCACCACAATGTAATCGGTTCGTACATATAGGGGGTGACAGGAAATGTTTCGAGGTTTATCATTCAAAGGGTTACCCTTATAAACGTTGAAGGCGGGACATGGTAATCGCTTCGTACATATACCAGGCGACAGGAAATGTTTGGAAGTGTATTATTCACAGGGTCACCCTTATAAACATTGAAACATTTCAATTTTCAGTTTTTTTAGGGTTAGCTTACATTTCATTGACATAAGTGCAAGTCATCTTGTGGGTCAGTTGATTGACATAAGTTCAACCTTGTAATAAGTATTGTAATAAGTAGTCCTGACAGAAATTGTGTGAGAAAGGGTTGGAATAAGGGTATTTTTCACTTTCAAAGGTGAAGGAAAGCTTATTTCATCTTAACTTTACTTTACTACCCACCCCAGCTAAGACACTCCTACCACAAAAAGACAAATGCTAGGACAATTTTTTTGCGAAATTTTCATTTTTACAGGTTCTCAATAAAAGTTCATAAAATATTTATTACTGGGTGTATTTCCACCAGATTTGGAGGAATTGAAGCTAAAAGATAGGGGAACAAATCCACTTGTAACTTTTTGTCATACATGACTCTGTCGGCCATTTTGAATTATTTAAGTGAAATAAATTTGCATAAATTATGTTAATTAGGTTTTTGAAATTTCCTTGTAGAAAAATTGTGCGCTCCTTTGGAGACAAACTTTTTTTTTCCTTGAAGCCCTATGTAAGGACATGATACTGATCGATTTTTACAGTCTTATGGCAAATCATTTGTGAAATATTAATAAATTATTAATGTGGCAGAAATATGTCTAAAATTTCCCTAACAACAAAGGGGATTTCGAAGAGATCCGTGCTGAGGCTTTGTTTCCTTCTTGCCAGAGAGGCCAATTTAGGAAACCTCTATCAAGCAGGGTAATAGCTGATACAGTATTAAACAAAAAGCTGGCATTATTACTAGTTTCAGGTATATTTCCTATTTGTCAGACCCAGGAGCGCAAGCAATAATTTTTTTTTCCTAGCAGTGAATTGCTTCTGTCCACTGTTACTCATGTTACGTTTAATACCTCTGTATGAATTTACAGGTAAAGAAATAGATGTTCGCTTACTTTGTGGCAAAAGCAACTTGCTCACTTGCTGACTTCCAATTATCCCATTTCCAATCAAACACAAAATCTGAAAACGAATTTTGTCGCAGATTTCACTAATTGGAAATCTATTTCAGGAAGGATTTCAACAGTAAACAGATCCTTGGAGGATGGCTCCGAACTCGTAGTCCAGCTGATCAAGGCAATCAAATTATCAGATAAGAGCGAATTTGGTTGGGCAACATACAGTCAGCAAGAATTTAAGTGATAGCTTGAATTCTGATACCTACGACGGAAAGCTGATGTTCCGGGCTGAGATTAAAGCGGAAAGGGAAGCCAAAGAGAGTCAGACAGAAGAGGAACAAGCTGTTCAGCTCCCAAGCAGCTTTATCATCATCTTCAATCCACACGCACTCGTAATTTTGATGAAAACGTAGTCGTTTGGGGCCTTGCTTCAAGATAAGTATTGAGTTTGATTTTCTTGCCTTTACTTAGGACATTCTTTGTTTTTGCCTTCACTTCGATATGATGTCATTCGACCGACCCATATCCAATGTTCTCCAGAAATTGGGGTTTTAGTCTGTTTGCGTTTGTGTGTTAATTCTTTGGGTACCGCAGAATGTTTTAAAACATCTGCGTTACGCACTTTATCAGATATTTATTTTCTGCGCGTGGCTAAAAGAATTCGTATAACTGTCCTTAAGGGTTATTCGCAATCAACTCTTTTGTGGTATTGTTTTACATATTGGTATATAAATTGTGTCATCAAGGTGTGAGTTCTTCCTTCGGGTCGAAAACTGTATGAACGACACATCGCATTTTTCTTGTTGCTTTACTAATTATTTATTCCGTCCGCTTTATTGTTCTCATGTATGCTTTAGTTTGTGCAATCATTATTTTTTGTCTTATGCCCCCTTTGTTGATCTTCCACTTGAGTCTTTCATGCAAGAAATCTTCTGTTGATCCGAAGAATTCTGGATCGGTTAGATGAGTAGAACATGGTAACGTCCCGGATCAGGAAGTTGAATATATTTTTTTGATGCTTTGATTCGTTTACCCTGGGGCCGAGTTTAATTCCGGCTATGGTGACTTCCAGCGTTAAAGGGCACCTGAAACCTTCTTCCGAATTTTGGGCCTCATCCTTAGCCGCTTCGGATTTTGTTTTAAGTGTTATGAATGAAGAGTATAGGCTACCTTTCAGTCAGTTTCCGTCGCGTTGTTTTCTTCGAAATAACATGTCTGCCTGTAAACATCCTGATTTTGTGGCTGAGGTCATAAAAATTATCGGAACTCCTCTGTAATGGGTGTTTGTTGAGCACAATGTACCGCTGCATTGTGTCAACCCTTTGACTGTGGCAGAGAATAAGAAACTCCGCCTTGTTATTCATCGTGGTCCATTAATGAGTTTCTTGTTAAACCCAAGATTAAGTACGAAGATCTTCGTTCCTTGTCACAAGTTATTGAGGAGAATCATTGTCTTTTTTTCTTGGAATCTCAAGTCAAGCTATCACCACGTTGATATTTATCCAGACCACCAAAAGTATTTGGGTTTTTCATGGTTATTTAACGGTACTCCTAGGTATTGTACTTTCTCAGTTCTCCAATTTGGTTTGAGTACCGCATGTTTTTGTTTTACTAATCTTATGCGTCTTTTGGTTAAGTGATGGAGGTCTATGGGGCATGTAATCTTCGTGTACCTCCATGATGGCTTTGCTAGTCAGCCCGATCGGCTTTCTGCCTTGGCCGCGAGTTCCATTCCAAAAAAAGGACTGTAAAAAAGTCTTCTGAGCGTTGCGATTGGTGACGGCTCTATAGCTATCCGATAATTATGGAACATCGCTGGCTTCGTTACATCGCTATCCCTTGCAGTTGGGCCTATTTGCCGCCTTTTTACCCGCCAAATGTGCTATGCAATCCTGCCTTGCTGGAAGAGCTGAGGTTCTGGGTGTGCAATCTCGATCGTTTCAACGGTTATTCTATCAGGCCTCCTCCGTCAACGTCTACCGTGGTGCTCACCGACGCCAGTAGATTTGCCTTTAAAGGTTTTTCCACTTGTCTAGGTGATTCCGTTTTCGTGGGATGTTGACGCCCAAAAAAGCCAACCAGAGTTCCATGCTTAGTGAGCTCAAAGCTATTCTCTACGTATTGGCTCATACGCAACCCAGCCTCAGTCTAAAAGGGTAATTGTTAAGACCAATAGCCAAAGGGCCGCTCGCAGTTTCATTGGCTACCTCTGAAGGCCATCTTTAGACCCTGGCCCTTGAAATTTTTCACCTGTGCTTAGAGAACGCAGCCTTTTTGGAAACCCAGTGGATTCCTCGACCTCTTAGCGACAGAGCCGATTTGTTGAGTCGGTTCGTAGATCCAGACGATTGCAATTTGTCCTTGCATCCTTCTGTTTTTCATTTGTTAGACGTTCAGTGGGGCCTCACACAATTGATCGCTTCGCGTCCCACTACAACGCTCAAACTACCCCTTTTCAAATCTACGTATGCTTCACCAGGAACCTACAGCGTCGATGTCTTGCCTCAAGAATGGAATTGCGGGGACAACTGGCTGTGCCATCCAGTGAATTTGGTGGTTCAGTGTGTGCGCCATCTTAAAGCTTGCTGTGGCTGTGGCACTCTGATTATTCTAGAATGGCCTTCAGCCGTTTTCTGGCTTTTTCTTGCGTTCTGGGTCACGCTCGTTCCGGCCATATGTTAAGTACTTCTTCCCTCTACCCAGAATACGTGACCTCTTATTGAAAGGCTAGGTCCGGGGCAAAAAGTCTCGTATAAGAGAAGCCCGTCAGTTTTCAATGGGTGCGCAATGTTTACGATGCTTGCCTTGCGTTTAGATTTTCGTTTAATCTTAATTTACTGCGAGGTGAAAGTTGACAGATTGTGTGTTTTTGTGTTCAATGGGCCTAAAGGACCGATTAGGTTTGGTTTTTTTCATCTTTTATCAATAAGGTTTGCCCTCTTCGGGTGGCCTCCATTTGAGCGCCCCAAGTTACTCATTTAGAGTGGTGTTGCCGTTTAGTGCGCATTTGGTTGGATGTTCACCAGTTAGATGTTTTTCCCCTTTAGAGGGGTGATTGACATTTAGGCAATGATGGATGCCCTGCGTGAGGCGGGTTTCATCCCATTTTAAGTTATGCCAGTCTTTCCGTGATCCATTTTTTGGTCTTAAAAAAAAAAAAAAAATTCAGAAGTTCTTAATGTTGGCGCTTGGTCTGATGTGCACCTTGGCAGGTTGATGCCTGACTTGATGGAGCTTCAACTCTGTTCCAAGTCCTCTTCCACAGTCTTCAAAGTTTTTTTCCGGCTGGAATAAATGGCATTTGTAGGCTAGCTATGTCCAAAACCGACGTCCCATTTGTTCCGGCGCATCCGCTACACGTGGCTCTGTTTATAACTGATCTGAGCTTTGCATTTCAGCCATGGAGAAGGGAACGGGCGTTTCCGTGCTCGAGGTTGCCGTGTATTCGATCAGATGGGCTCATCAGATTGCCGGCTTCCTCTCGTTAAGTCATGTTTCGAGGGCGCCAGACGTAAGCTTGCCCGTCCAGTCCAACCGTCGTCGATGGGGGAATTGAAGGTCGCCTTGGTCCCGACCCAGATTTCCTAACATTTTTCCTCTAGGGGTTTTTTGGTTAGGGCCATCCCACAAATTGACATTTTCCTTTTTATTCAACTTACGCGACGTAAAATCTACTTCAAAGAAACAAACATTTTAAACAGGCAGAGAAGATTCAGGATATGTGAGGCAAAGAGTTGAACCCGGATCATTGACTTCTCATTGCAGTTTCCAATATCGACTAGACTAACGAGACAAGCTTCCGGAAAGTCAATTTTTTTAGAGTCTTTTCATAGTGATACCCAGCAAAACAAGTAAAAGGTAACCGTCTTCCGGACAGTGGTCTGTTTGCAGACTTCGTTAAGCGACTTTAAAAAGATACGTGTTTTCACGGGTAAGATCAAATGCGGAGAGACCAACCAATGCAATAATAATAATAAAAATAATAATAATAATAATAATAATAATAATAATAATAATAATAAAAATAATAATAATAATAATAATAATAATAATAATAATAATAATAATAATAATAATAATAATAATAATAATTCCAAGGGGATTCCC
>BLFO01001879.1:678069-728896 GCA_014634245.1 Montipora cactus
GAGAGAGAGAGAGAGAGAGAGAGAGAGAGAGAGAGAGTGTGTGTGTGACAGGAAAATCAACATTGGAAAACTTCTGGGGAAAACTGTAATTGCCCTGAGCGGGATTTGAACCCACGTTCCCCTGATCACTAGCCGGGTGTCATGACCACTACATGACAACCATGCTGGCAACATGGGTGATTGTTCACTTGATGTGTGGCATTTACGTATATACCATCTCATATCCAACGTACTCTCATGGAATAATTGTTAAATTTATGGGCATACACAGGCCTGCATGGGTATCCAGGGGTAAACGGTTTTTATGAATATTTGTTAAAAATACACTATAACGAGAGATACACGAAATACCTACGAAACTTCAAGATGGCGGCCAATTCGTGAACTGCATCGAACTGTCAAGTATTAAATTTGACCAATAAATAAATTTTAGGGTTACTCCATTTGATTACACCATAGAGCACTCCATGGAGTAGGGTTTCGCGTTTTGTCCTCTCCCATCCTGATGAACAACATGACTCAGGCCAGTAATCTGGCTCCTGTACAAGCAAAGAAAGCAGTAGCATTGACCAGCAATCTGGGACTACTGAGAAGACAGGTCAGGATTTGTTACCTAAGGGCTTTGACGCCTTAAACGATTCACAAAATCCCTCGGAGGAGATCGAGGTATCGACAGGAATTGCCGACACTTTTAAACTCGATGAGAAGAAAGCGCCTGCTGTAAATGAGCAGGTCGCGAAAATCGTGCGAGGGTTAATGAGAATAAAGCTCTCAAAAGACGTCTTGACTGACCCTCAAAACCGCTACAAGAGACATGAAAACTGTGATTGCTTAGAAACCACCAAAATTAATCACCTTATCTGGGACAAACTTAAACCAGAGACACGATCAGCTGATATTAAACAACAGCGAATAGCCCTTATGCGTGATGATGTCTGACTAGCTAATTTCACCACCAAGCCTCGAATTCGAAAATCAAACTTGTAAATTTTAGCATGAGCTAAATCCCAAAGGAGAAAACTTGAAAAGAAACCCCACGAACAAACATTATTGCATGTCCAAATAACGTGAATAATTTTGTGCAAACGAGGCTTGGTGGTGAAATTAGCTAGTCAGACGTAATCACGCATAAGGCCTATTCAAGGAACCTCATGAAAGGTGTTATTTTTTTGGTTTATGTCATCCAGGAGCTAGTGCAAGCTGGGGATAAGGTTCCAAACGATGCACTTGTCATCTCCCAAATTGTCAAATTAAAATGACTACTGATGCCCTTGCACTCACTGGCGCTGCTAAATTTGATCTTAACATGCGGCGCCGTGAACAGATTAAACCAGAGCTGAACGAGGACTGCAAAAAATTGTGTTCAAGGTCAGTGTCATTTACTGATTCCTTGTTTGGCAACGATTCCAACCTTTCAAAACAGCTCAAAGACCTCTCTGAGGAAGTAAAGTGAGTACGAAAATTTGCCGTGATTTTAAAGGCGATGCTCGAGAAACACATGGTAACAAGAGCTCGAGAAATATACAACGCAAAGGGTTTGGTTACCAGCACAGTCAAGACGAACACACCCATTCCTCAAAGAATTTTAACATACAAGTTGAGTTTGTGCATAATAAACACCCTATACAAGTGGGTGGTCCCAGAATCATTAGATTTGAACATGTGGGCTCTGAGACTATAGACTCTGAAGTCACAAAGCTCCTTTGCAAAAGTCTAATTGTGGAATCCAAACACTCACAAGGTGAATTTATTTCGCCAATTTTTCTCAGATTAAAAAAGAATGGTGTTGACTAATGCATAATTCTAAACCTAAAGGAGCTTAACAAATTTGTTGTGTACAGACACTTTAAAATAGACTCTTTAAAATCAGTCACAGATTTAATGACTCAGGGATGTTTCATGGTATCAGTAGATATCAAAGATGCCTACTACACAGTACCAGTTGCTAACGAGCAAGTTATATCCGTTTACCTGCTTACCTAATGGGTTTGCCTCTGCCCCCAGAATATACACTAAGATTCTTAAACCAGTCTTTAAGGTGCTTAGACAAAAAAGCTTATTATTATCATCATACATTGATGATTGCTATCTTTAAGGCTATACCTTTGAAGAGTGTGCCGAGAATGTAACACAAACTATATCTCTGCTTGAAAACGTGGGGCTTTACATCCAGAGGGAAAAATCTGTACTGATCCCTTCTCAAATATTGACCTACTTGAGTTTTGTACTGAATTCCACCACCATGACTGTGCAGCTCACTCCTGAGAGAATGACAAAACTAAAGCTGGCTTGTGGCAAGTTATTAAAGGAAGACCAGTGCACAATGCAAGACCTGGCAGAAGTAATAGGCCTGATTGTCTTCAGCTTTCAGGGGGTAGAATATGGCCCATTGCACTATTGAAGTCTATAACATGACAAAACGCAGGCTCTGGTAGCAAGCAGAGGAAACTTCGCTGCCCTTTGTACTCTATCAGAACAATCTAAGATAGACCCAAAATGGCGGTTGTGCAAAGTCTCCTCCTCTTATAAGCTCCATAAACTCTCCTCGCAACCATGATATCGTCCTCCAAACAGACGCCTCTTCCCAGGGATGGGGAGGTATAAGAGATGAACAACGGACAGGAGGAAGGTGAGCTAATGAGGAAGCATCACACCGCATTAACTATTTGGAGCTTCTTGCCATTTTTATTGCGCTACTTGCTCAAATTGCCACATTCAAGTACAATGTGACAACACAACGGCTGTTTGCTATGTCAATAATGTGGGTGGATCTAAGTATAAAGAGTGTAATGCCCTCACAAAATGCAAAAAAACCCAAGCAGACGTAGAATCCGGGCAGTTCAATAATCGCATTGAATGGATGCTTGATCCTAGTATTTAAAAACTGATTACACTTAAATTGGGAACCCGAACCATTGATCTATTTGCGACCAGGTTGAACAAATAGTGTTTGCCTTATGTCTCCTACTAGAGACCAGATCCAGAAGCCTTATTTATAGATGCACTCTCTGTAGATAAGTGTAAATTTTATTTGTATGCATTTCCCCCATTTAGCCTGATAGAAAGATTCCTGACATTCAAGCCTGCAAAGCAGAAGGAATCCTTGTGGCAACCTTTTCGCCCAGTCAGATCTGGTATCCAAAGCTGTTGAGATTTTTGTTCGAACCCCTAGTGCTGGTATCTCCTGACCCTACCAGGAACTCACAAGCTTCAGCCCCTAAGGGGGGAACTGAATCTGCTAACTTGTCACTTATGCGGAGAGCGTATCAAAACTGATGATTTTCTGAACACGCTACCATTATTGTCTTGCAGCCCTGGAGACAATCCTCACAGCAACAGTATGACGTCCACATCAAGAAAAGGTCCCTTTTCCGTTCTGAAAGGAGGATTGATCCAATTCAATCCCCTGTAGGTGCAGCAGTTGACTTCCTGGCAATGCTCTTTGAAAAGGGGGCTTTTTTATAGCACGCACTACGTTTGGTGAGCACCCAGACATCAAGAGGTTCATGAAAGGCATTTTTCAGTGTCGACCCCCTTAACCTCGCTACAATAAAACCTGGGATGTGAACATAGTGCTACAGCATATTGTCTCCATGGATGACTCAAACAACTTACCACTCAAAGACCTTAGCATGAAACTAGCCATACTTGTGGCCCTAACTACAGCACAAAGGGGACAGTCAATACATCTAATGGATACTAAGGGTGTGGTTGCTGAGAAGGAAGCATATACATTTATGCTCAGTACAAACATTAAGCAAAGAAGACCTACAAAATCACCATATGAACGTATTATTACACTGAAGGCCTATTCTACAGATACGAAACTCTGTGTCATAGATACATGTTCAGTTGACTTAAGAAAGCCACGCCCCATTAGAGGCAAAAGCTATATTGATTAGAAAGCAAGAAATATTTATCTTCAGTCATGAAGAGCAGCCTGTTTCTTACATATGAGAAGCCTCATATGAAGGCAAGCAGAAACACTATCCGACGTTGGATACAACAACTCATGCAACTTGCTGGGGTCGATGTTACAGTGTATAAACTCCATAGTGTTAGATCGGCAGCTTTCTCCAAAGCTAGGGTTAACAAAGTATCTCTCTTAGAGATTATAAAAACAGCAGGGTGGGAGTCAGTTGCCACATTTTCAGGGGTCTTATGACAAGGAAATTGAAGCCAAAAAGGAATTCTCTTACAGTGTTCTTACAAGTTAAGCCATTACGGCTATATTACGCACAATAAATATTGTTGTTCGACTCATTAGTGTGCAATCAGTTGCTTTGAAATCTCACGTGACTTCGTAGTGCATATGATGACGAGGCACTAAACGAGCCTTACCTTGAAATTCTGCCGAGTTATCAGTAGCACAAAAAGTCACTGCCTTACCCGAAATGGGTAGCAATCCTCCGAACCGATCTTCTTGTGCTACTGCTGATTGGCACACATGGCGTTAAAGACGGACCCCTCGGACGGCTAGTGCTTTCTTACGTGACTTCTTGTGCTACTGATGACTCGACAGAATCCCAACCAAACCTTCAACTAACTGTAAGTCTCGTTTAATTTTAGATTCTTCTCACAGCTTCTACACCAGCGCATGCCTTTTACAAACATGCTCCATGTGAGTCTCAAAAATCTACAAGGACTCCCAGACATTTATTAGAGGGAACGTATGAAACCAGATTATTGTCAAATGGAGATAACATTAGGTAAATCCCCTGAGTTATAATTAATTTAGTTTTAAGTGGATGTTATTGAAGCCTATTAACAGTGAGCCAGTCATTAAGATTTTCTAAATCAGAATTTACTTTATTGGCAAGTAGGTCTGCATCAAAACCAGAGGCAAAGATTTGAGTACCGTCATCACATAAACAGTGTGTGGTAAATTCTAAGCAGTTTGGTAGATCGTTAATATAGATAAGGAATAGCAAGGGGCCAAGGATAGAGCCCTGGGGAGCTCCATAGAGCATGTTTCATGGAGTAAATAAGCATCCATTTACGAGACGTTGTTTTCGTGCAGTAAGACAAGACTTAAACCACTTCATTTCTTTCTCACAGCCTCCATAAAACTGGACTTTCTCTCTCTGTATCCAGGCGTGTAGTACAGTTTTAATAGACCATGAGCGTTTACCATTTGTCAACAAAAACCAAAAATTCCGGTTCCGGCTAGTTTCCGAAAAAGATGGAAATCCTCAGACTTATTCGTCTTTTCCCGTTCCAACCAAAATGACCGGAAAAATCCTGTACCCTCTGTAAACTCCCACTAAACCTCGTTCACTTTGCCCTCTTTTCCCACATTTCGACACTGGAGATGCAGCCGCAGTTTTGCCGTTTTGATTTGCGATTGTTTTCTTTTAGCCGCGAGAGACTCGGGCCTGGCGAAACGTCACACCAGGAAAATCCAGTACCATTACGAGCGTTCAATAACAAACGGATTTTCCGTGCAGATGGTAAACACTCAATTTCTTTTTCGTTTTGCGCGTTGGCGTGGATATTGCAATTTAGTGACCCTATCTAACGATCACAATACCACAGCTCATCTTCTACTTCATGACTGAAGATAAATATTTCTTGGCATCTAATCAATATGGCTTTAGTTCTGGAAAATCTACGACTTGCCTTTTGTCTCCAGTAAGGACGCAGCTGTTTCCAACCTCTAATTGTATGGTCTATTATTTCTTTTGCTTCGTTCTCTGTGTACATTGTTTTCTGAACCAATCCCGAGAGTCGTTCCGAGAGCTGCGTGGCGGCCCTTTAGACTTAATAGATGAGATAACTAAAGTCCTTGATGAAGAAATGTATGCTGTTTCTATATTTTTAGATTTAAGTACAGCACTTGACACGGTCAATCAATCAATATTACTATCTAACTTGGATTGGGTCAGCTTGCTTAAGCAAGAGTAAGCAAAAAGAGTTTGTAAAAGGTACTGAGTCAAATTCAGCCTATTAATTCAGATGTACCTCAAGGGTCGACCTTGGGGCCGTTCCCATTTCTAATATAGATAAATGATATCATAAAAGCAACTACATACTTCTCAAAAAGACTCTTTTGCTGATGATACTTCTTTAACTGCAACTGGTAAGGATTTGAATGCGTGAAATAAACTTTGAACTATCTGCTATATTTGAATGGTTATGCTCGAATAGATTAAATTAACCCTGAATCTAACGAAGACACTAATGCTTATCTTGAAAAACGGGTTGTAATACAAATACACGGTTCGCACGAATCGAACGAATCGACAGCTCGGAGTGCAAGGATGGCGCAGTGGTGAGAGCACTCGCCTCCCATCAATGCGGCCCGGGTTCGATTCCCAGACTCGGCGTCATATGTGGGTTTTCTCCGGGTACTCCGGTATCCCCTCTCCTCGAAAACAAACGCTTAACTTGATTTGCGTTAATTCTTAATTTCAGTTTACAGTGTCCCCAATTATTGCTCCAGCGTTAGAACGACTATACACATAAATAAAGATCCTTTCCTTTCCTCTCCTTTACAGCCCGTACAAGGGTCTCTTAGCATATAGAATGTTAGAAATATTCCAGCATTTCTGCATTCGACAACTGGTCGTATCACAGGTTCACGATTCGTACGAATTGAACGAATTAACAAGTCGGACATGGGATTCTTAGCTTACAGCATGTTAGAAAGATATTAAGTCACGCTAATCAGATGCATTTCTCCATTCGACAACGGGTCGTCGAACAAATGTACTGTTAGTGCGAATCGACGAATCGAACAACAACTGCACAGCATTTTTATTGACTCTACGAGTGTCTTAATTCCCGTTAGCGTATTTGGTTAGGACAAAGGAGGATTTTTCAGGTATCCCGTGATGCAACGCGCACACTTATAATTTCTAAACTTTTCTTACCCGTAAACTCGTTGTTTAAGTAAGGTCAGTAAGAATAAATAATCCGCGAGCTCCGCTTTTAGGCTTGGCTTAATTTATATATATTAATGGGCGGAGTGCGATAAACCTGAAGTTTGGGACCCTATCAAAAATGGTCGAGCATAAAATTCTGCTTCGAGCAACTCAAATCACTTTAATAGAGATGAAGACAACCAATATATGTCAGTGGTTCTTCACGATCATCGATTTTTAATTCAGGTCTTTTGGATGATATGTTAACTCTATTTTCTCTGTAATGATAATCGGCTTGGAAAACTTCAAAACTTGAAAAGGTCCGTGAGAAGATAAGAAAAAGGAAAATCGTTTCAACTGTTTTCTTTAGTTTTGTTGTTGATCTAAGATAATCTTACAACGGACAAACTGAAAGAATGCACAGTAATGTTACCTGAATTATCGTTGTCAGCAGTTTTCGCACCGTGTCCACCACTTCCTCCTGACCATGACCTGTACCCAGGTCTCCCCGTTGTAGATGTAGATGCGTCACACCCAGCATGTCTTGATTTCACTGCTTCGATGCCTCCTCCTCCTCCAGCTATAATCAAAGGTGTGTTGCTTCCTCTTACCACAAATGTTCCACCACCACCCCCGGCAGTGGTACGTGCTCTGTTAATGCCGCCTTCTTGACCAACAAGTATTTTGATTGTTTCTCCTTTCACCAAGCTAAAGATCCCTCTCATTCTGGCACCTCTTCCTCGGTACTGACGACTATTATTGTATTGATCGTACCCCCCTGTAGCTCCTACTGCTTCTATTTTGTAGTCACAAGTGTAAGGAACAACCCAATGTTGTATACCGCTGACCAGTGTAACCTGGCCATCGTGATCCTGACCACTGTAGTAGCCACCCAGCGAACTTGGACCCAGTCTTCCTGTTGCTCCAAGATTTGTGAAGACAGCCTTAAATGCTGCATAAAAACGACAGAGCAATACTGAATTAAGCAAGTTATAAGTTATTCAAACTCATTATCACAGTGGACTATGCAATTTAAGCAGTTGGAGAGAAGCTTGAAAGTACAAGGTTAATTAAACAGAAAGTACGATTGGGCGTTGCCTATTGGCATACAGTGAAGCTTCCCAAGGAGAGTTCCCTATGATTATGTCCGGGTTGGTGACTTTTTTTATAAAAATAATCATAAGTTACTTAAATATCCTTTATCATATAATTCCTCCATTTTATCGGGGTGTGTAGCGCTTCATTAACCTGTTTCCTAGAAAGACAAAGTCATGCGGGAGATCGATGCCTGAGTTCACGTTCTTCCATTTCTTGCGTTTTAAACTTGTTTGTAATGTGGATTAAAAACTCTCCCAAAGCGAAGTTTATTCTTTCAAAGAGACAATTAATGGTGGTTACCTTCCGCGCTTTACTTGCACTTTGTCAAAAAGCAGGAGGGGCCAGAAACGATCCTCCCCTATCAATCCTGTGCCCATATATTACGAGTGACGTAACATTTTTCTTCCGAGATATAGTCGGCATTTATTCGTTTTTGGAGTATTTGATTTTTGGAGGGGTTTTCAGAAAATCTCTTTAATATTAATAAGTCTAGATCTTGTGATAAAATTGATTAAAAAGACAAACGCAACTAGATTCAATTTGACAACGTTTCGGCATCGTCCGATGTCATCGTCAGGCATTGAATTTTGATCGGATGAAGCATAACTTATAGTACAAGAACAATAGGACAACAGAACAATATATACAATAGTACGCTAACAATAAATGTGAATTCTAAGTAAATAGTTTTGCCCTGACAGAGTCTGACTGCACATTAAGTGATGGTTTCAATTCTTTTATGTAGAACATCTCATAAATTAAGCAGTCAAATTTCGATGCGCATTTCTTTATGACACCAAAACTCGCCGCTGGGGTTGCTGTTGTTTGGCCATGATCTGCTGGGCGATGCATCCCGATAGCTGAGTATCTATGTTCCTCAATTCGTTGATGTAAGTGACTAGCTGTATAGCCAACATAGCTCGCATCACACGAGCCACATTGAAATTTGTGATGCAAGTCTTCATTTTTCTCGGATGAAATTTAGCAAGCTTTTCCATACAAGTGTATCAAAACACACAATTTATGTGCCGATAATTGTCCCGGTAGTCTAGAATATGACCATTTTTCTTGCTAAAATCATCATACGTTTTACAAGAATGAAACGATGTTCACAGGTATCACACTAAAAACAAACTTGTGCACAGACATTGCATAAGTCGTTTTAAATGAACGAAGTAAAATTGCAGTTAAAATTCTGGTAACTTCTTGACAAATATCTTTGCAGAGACGCTGAATGTTTAACTTGCAAATGATTATGTTTAATTTTTCCCGTTACCAGAGTATTCCGGAAGGCAAGTGCATCGGTAAGAGCCAGGCGTATTGGTGCATGAGGCTTTTATGGGACAGACACGAGAGGACGCAGCGCATTCATCAACATCTACAACAAAAATGAAATAGCATCAAGAGCTCATCAAATGTGGTCTGTATTATAAAGAAAATCCCTCTAAGGTGTGACATTGAGGGAGGAGGGTGGGGACTGAGATGAAATTGGAATCGATAAGCACTTAAGCTTTAACGGGAAAGACGGGAAAAGACAAGAAGAAAAGAAAAAAGCTGCTAGTCCAGGAGCCAACCGCAAGCCAATTGGGTAGTCTCTCAAAGAGTCTAGTTTTCAATCACATGATCGAAAGTGACAAAGGTGTTATTACCAGTACAGGTTTTTCCGTTTCCAGTGTATCCAGCCGTACACAAACACACATAAGATCCAACGTTATTCTTGCAGGTGGCTTTGAGGTGGCAGGGCGAGATTGGTGCATTGCATTCGTTGAAATCTAAAACCAAAATACAACATCAATACCATAAAGTTTAGGAAAACTGCTTTTCAATTTTAAAAAGAAACCACCTCTGACATCATACTTTCACTACCAATCGGTTTTATGCTAGTCTCAAAGGTTGTACATTTCCTCATCCTTACTCATAGAAGGCGTGTATAGAGAGGCGTTTCACCAGGTGTTCACATAACAAAATGACATTTAGTTAACAAAAATTTATTCCCTTTTAGAAACTACTAAAATATTCAATGGAAAGACCGACGACCGGGCGGCTCAATTGGACGAGCATCCGACCACTGTGAAGGGAGGTCGCAGGATGAAAAAAGGATTAACTCCAGCCAAGCCAGCGCTCACAGTTTTTAAACTAGTAATAGTTTTTACTACATCTGCGGCCGCCTAAGATAGTGTGAAAGGCAGTTGAGAAACCGACATTTAGTTAACAAAAATGTATTCCCTTTTAGAAATTACAGAAATATTTGATAATAAGAGCGCCGACCGAGCGGTCCAATTAGTCGAGAATCCGGCAACTGTGAAGGGAGGTCGCAGGATGAAAAAAAGGAATTAACTTCGGCCGAGCTAGCACTCACAGCCTTTAAACAAGTAATAGTTTTCACAACATCTGTCCCCTCCTAAGGCAGTTGAGATACGTTTAAATGATATGTCCGATCTGCGTCTAACAAATCGTCGCCCCTGTTTCTGATTTGTGACCAGACAAAATCAATTTTTGAGCCAGGCAACTCGATTTGCATCAGATCTGCTTATAAATAAATGTTTGATTTTCAATCGCTAACCCGAACAGCATCTTTAGAGGGAGGGGGGAGGGGCTTCCTTGGATCTCCTGTTAATATCAGGGGGTTTTTCTTCACACCTTGGCTCCCTAGAGCACTCAACTTTCTAAGTAGATGGTAATGTCGTTATCACTGAGTGTAGAATTATAGTTTTCCCCAGGTGCTCTCAAAAGATACGATACATTTAAAGTGACTTTTTTTGTTGTCAAATCTACCTCTGCATATTTTTCCGTTGCCAGAGTACCCCGGCTTGCAAGAACAGCTGTAGGAACCAAGATTATTGATGCACAAAGCGTTAACGGAACAGACCGGTTGGAAAGAAGTGCCAAAAAAAGAAGCAAAACATTTAGCTGGAATCTGACCCCGGCTAGCTCTTTTGTGCTGACCAAGCCCTGAGAAACACATTTCTGACCTTTTCAAAATCGCATTGACTGTAGCCATTACTCGATGATTTTTGTGCAAAGTTACTCTCGTCTTATCTTTTGAAAAAGCTTATTTGAACTGTATCTGATGGTTTTTAAATCATAGTTAATAGAGGGGAATTGTTTGAAAGCCCCGTAAACGTCAAAGGAGCAAACGAAGATGGCAAGATTTAGGTTGGAAAGTCCACGACCGTGCACAATCTTTTTCTTTTTTTTTGCGTTCATACACTATCCTTGAATTACGTAACCAATGTGTTTCCATTGGTTAGTTCCTCAGTACGGAATAAACAACTATTGTGTTTTGGTCACGGTCAAGGCCAAACAAAAAAGGGGGGAAAAACCTACAACAAAGAAATTAGTGGGGTTTCACAACCATTCTCCTCTATTAACTGTGTTTAAATAGACCAATTTCGATATATTAAACTTCAGTCAAACAAAAGGCATCATCTCGAGCCTCTGGGGAATATATAGAAGGATTTGTATGAGTTTATTCCCCAGAGCCTCGAGATAATGCCTTTTGTTTTCGACTAAATTTTAATATATAGAAATTGGGCTATTACCTCTGCAGATCTGTCCGTCCCAAGCGTATCTGGGTTGCACGTGCACCGAAGTGTTGTTGCATGCAGCATTTACATGACACACAGGTGAAGAAGCAGTGCATTCATGAACATCGGCAACATTAACAAACAACATCAACCGCGATTAAAATGTACACGATCTCCAACCCGCCCTCTGAATTTTGCTTTAGTCCAACAGGTTAAGGAAACCAAAATTAAAAGGGATAGGTATTTTTGGTTTACATAGAACCTGGAAAACTTTAAAGAAGAGAAAGTGGTAGGGAACGAGACGGTTAAGGGGATTGCAGGGAAAAAAACGGAATTTTGGAAGAGGTTAAGGGAAAATAAAGGAAAGTTTAAAAGACAAGGAGGATGGCGATGCAGATGAAGACGGAGATATTGCCAGGATAAAAGTCATAAAAATCTAGATGAGGTCGAAGGAAATGGGGGAAGAAGGAATTCTCATGAAGTATTACTTCATTAATTAAATACCAGTCAAAAATATAATTATCGTAAGAAAAAAAAAAGGAATCAGTAATAGTATTATAACCATTAATCACAGAATTTTTGATATATTGACGAAAACTGGAAAACTGCTTGATTCCTTAACATCAATGGATAAAGAATTCCAAAGTTTTGGACCAGTGTAACGGAGAGAACGAATGCCGTATTGAGTTGTATGAACAGATGAAGATGATGATGGAGATGAAGATTAAAATATAGATGAACTCTGACGTGAGGATAAAGATGGAGATGAAGAACTAAGGTATCATATAAACAAGGATAATCTTACCAGTACACGTTTTTCCATCGCCTGTGTATCCAGCCTCACATGAGCACAAATAAGATCCTTGATTATTTTTGCATTTGGCTTTGGCATGACAGGGCGTAGGAGATGCGTTGCATTCGTTGATGTCTGTCAGAGAGATACAACATCATCAAATAGGTACAAAGGGAGATGCTTTTTCTTTCATTATTTTCTGCATATAAGTGACAATATTTTCTTTTTCCAGTAGAGCCGAAGTAATTCTTTCTTTCATCTACAACTCGTACTTAAAATAGATACCCGCGCTGCTCGTATAATCCTTGAAACCAAATACACTCTTTGTAAAAATAACCTCTATCATACGGATCCTCTATAATACGGACAACAGACACTAAATCTCATAGAAAATTTATACAGGCTTAACCTCTGTATTGCGGACACTCCAATGATGACAGTTCTTATTCAACACGATCTCCTGTTGTCCTCGTTACATATCAAAGTGTAATCAATTGTCTCATTGTTCATACGATAACAGTATCATTTGTTTTCAATTAGTAAAAATTATATATCGACATGTCATTGCCATTTATCATCAAGATTTCTTATTCTTTGAAGATTCTCCAGTGGTTACTTTCCTCTTTCCAGCTCTTTTCGTCTGGACATTTTCACTTGAAAGACTGTTTTTACGGGCAGCTGGGTTTTCTGTAAGATCCAAGCACTTCTCGAAACGCTCATTGAGTTTGTGCGGTCCAGCGAAAATATTTTCACATGGGATCTCCGTGGCTAATCCTCCGTCCCGATTAACTGCCTTCCCACATACGTTGAGAACTCCATTGGTCCCTGGCTTTCCAAGAAAATGTCTTATAAGTCCCAAACCCTCTTTCGTGTTGAACAACATCAATCGCATGTGCCCCACGACTCGGCTATCCTTGACAACGCTGACTGCATTTCTGTCTTTCGGGTTCTCAGGTTCTGGTTGAATTTATTAGACTTTTTCCATTATGAGGAGTCCACGACCCTTTGTAGACATAAAACCCTCTTAACCATGATAGAACGCTTGATGACCGGAGTGCTAGCCATATCTCGTTGACTGGTTTTCAGACCGAAAAACTGAAGGAAAACCAATGAGGTGTTACTTGAAACGCAAAAACTATCCTTCTGTTGTTTCCGTTCCGATAATTGTAGTTGTGGTACCCATGGTTTGTGACTGCTTCCCAAAATTTATCGAAATGTGAATCGAAATTATCCTGTCAATGAAACATGATTGAAGAATGAATTTCGTCACTTCAATGTGGCAAATGATATGCAATGGCGAAACGTAAGCGAAAAGAATTGACTTTGCAAGAAAAGGTAGAAGTAATATATATTCAAAAACAAAAATCCAGCGACAGCACTGCGACAAATTGTAGATAAGTTTCAATGTGGTAAAACGCAGATCCAATCCATCTCCGTGATCAAAAAAACCTGCTCGATAAATTCACGGCTTGTGGAAATGCGGCCAGCAAGAGAGCTAGAACATGCAGATTTCAAGACATCGACTTGGCAATGTTGGAGTGGTTCAGAAAGGCTAGAAGTAAGAACATTCCTGTTTCGGAACCAATTTTACAGGAGAAAGCCTGAGCCGTAGCCGCTCAAATGGGCATAGAGCAAACGTTTAAAGCTTTAAATGGATGGCTAGAAAAATTCAAGATCCGATACAACATTAAGGGAATGACTGTGAGCGGTGAGTCGGGAGAAGTACGCGAGGAAACAGTTCAGCCTTGGAAAGAGCGGTTACCAGTAATATTTTCAGGTTACAGCCCCCAAGACAGGAACATTCTACCGTGCGTTACCAAAGAAGTCCCTTTCTGAAGCAGCAAAGCAGTGCAGAGGTGGCAAACAATCCAAGGAGAGGATTACATGTGCGTTCCTTGTAAATGCCGTAGGGGAAAAAGAGAAACCGATAGTATTCGGAAAGTCAGCAAATCCCAGTTGTTTTAAAAGCATGAAAGATCTTTCGAACCTTCCATGCACTTACTTTCATCAAAAAAAGACTTGGATGGATTTCGATATCTTGGACCAAGTCTTGACAAAACTGAATCGGAGGTGTCAGCGTGAAAGTCGAAGTGTCCTCTTGCTACTCAATAATGCACCTTGTCACCCATACGACATGAAAGTCAAATATCCGAACATTAATTGTGTATTTTTCCGCCGAATTACACCTCGAGGCTCCAGCCTTTAGATTTGGGGATTATTCAATCCTTCAATCTAAAGTACGCAAAGCTGATGATGACTCACACGGTCAGCCTAATTGATGACTGTGAAATAACTGGAGATGTGTGCAAGTCTGTGAACGTACTACAGGCCATCAGATGGATAGGACAGGCCTGGGAAGCCGTAGAGCCATCCACTATAATCAAGTGTTTTCCTAATGCTGGAGTGCTAGACAAAGAGAGAAATGTAGTTGAAGCTGTAGAACCGCCGGATGACGAGGAGCCATTTGCAGACCTGGAAGATGAGGTTTCTCAGGTTGAGATGTTACTGAAGGAGTCATGTGGTGACACTGCTGTGTCAGCACACGAAGCTATGGCCAACGAAAGTCTTCTTCCAGTCTGTCAAGAGTTAGGTGAAAACTGGGAGGAAAGGTTCCTCTCAAGTTTGTCATCAGACTCAGTGGTGACAATGAAGGTGCAGACAGTAACAATGAAGAGATCTTGGAGCTGGATGATCTTCAAGCGCTAGAGCCGCTAAAAGTGAAGTCATATAGTGAGGCTTCCTCAGAACTTAACCATGTTTCTGATTTTTTTACTGCACAAGGTGAATGAAATTTGGCTGATGAGTTATGCAAGATTATTTCAAAAGCTCAGTCGTTGTTGGTCAAAAAACGACTGGCGAATGCTGTTCAGAAGAACATTACAGACTTCTTTAACGCAAAATGAACCAATAAAAAAGAACTTTCATTAAATACTCTAATGTTAGTGTCCGCTACACCTGTTACTGTTCCGAAACTGTATTATAGTTTGCCATATGTTTTTGGAATTGTACATCTTTTATGGTAATGATTTGTACTGTCCATTAAACAATTTAAATGCACCTCAAAGACTTGTTTGAGTCAGTTTTGACTTAAAGAGCGCTTAATACCATCAATGGAGCCTTTAAAGTGACGAAATATTCATGATCTCTAGACGACGGACACCTCTCTAATACGGACACTTGGCTCTGTCCCTTTGGTGTCCGTATTAGAGAGGTTCGACTGTATTGTGGTTAAAAAAAAAGAAAAAAAAATCAAACTGTACTCTTATCGACAACGATATTCGTCATCAAAATGTTGTGGACTCACGAGGCGCAGCTGAGAGAGTCCACTTTCGATTTTTTTATTGTACCGCAACTCTCTTTAATCGCCTTGACCCTAATCTTAAGCAGCTGGCTTTTCAATCATTTAATCATTCAAGCATAAACTACGTTTTCTACAAATGTTAATCATCTTAAAGAATAATGTGCTATGACGTACAGTAGTTTCCTTGTAAGTTTATATTTTCCTTTTATATACACCAAGGAACAAGATTTGTCTTTGGAAAGTGGCCAAAAGTGGTCCTGACAGCTATTTGGACACTCTTACCACTACAGGTTTTTCCATTCCCAGTGTATCCAGCTTTACATGAACACACAAAAGATCCTTCAGTATTCTTGCATTTTGCGTAGACGTGACAGGGTAAAGGAGATGAACTGCATTCGTTAAAATCTTCAACAAAAATATGATGTTATTTAGAAGAGGAGCAGTTGATCATTTGCTTTCAAGTTCTCACCAGCGATATGAACTTTACATATCCCCGCCAATGTTGTTTCAATATCCTGGTCTTAACGTCCTTACCGTTAGTACTACCTACTAGTTAGGACGCTTGCCCGGCTTGAGATCCATAGATCCCAGGTTACAAAACCGCTCTCCTGTAAGTCTCGTTACATTTTATCCTGGTAGTCCCTGGCTCAACTTTTGAACTGCACTTGTAAATAACTAAATGGTTTGCCTCCGGCCAGTTGGGATTCTTGACAGTTTTGTTGTTCTGTTCTGTTATTTTGTTGCTTGGGTTACATGGGCCCTGAAACTTCCCTATGAGAAGTAGTCAGTTAAGTACGTATGTACCTCAAAAGGGGTGCAAGCTAGATAAAGTTTTAAATTGGTGTTAAAATAGCAAGACCCAAAAGCAATTAAATTCTTTCCCGGTACCAGCTGAGATGCTTGAAACAAGGCTACATGCCCCAAGACGAATTCCTAACTAAAGCTGTCATCCTTATTGATGACAGCGCCTATAACCCAGCATTTAAGGTGATTCCTGCGCATGTGGTGTGTCATAATTTATAAATTGGTCAAATTTGTAAGTCGATCATACACGCTGGGACAGTTCTCAAAAAAAGTGAGAGAAGTTTTGAATAATGACCCATAACTCTTTGCGAATAAGCGCGCGTATTCCGAGAACGTGGCGAATTTTGTTGTTTCGATCTATGATAATCGAGATAGACAGGTTCGATTGTGTTTTACTCTTAAATGAGCACGGTGACCTACATTTATTATTGCATAATTTTGGTGTTCAAATTATCCCCCTTCACTAAATTAAAAAATATAGATATCGGAAGGAAAAAAAAAAAAACAGATAAAAACGTACAAAGGGCCCCTTACCTAGGGATGTAAATTACTATCTTGAAAACAGCAAATCGAGAAACGTTTTAAGTCGACAAGGTTTAAGTTGAGTGATTTTCCATAAGCTAAGTAAGGCATTGTTCCATATGCTCTAGACTTTCTACCTATCCGTTTCTTTTCAAGTGTTACTATAAAAACCCTCTCAATTAGCTACCTCAAGATGTGCCCTGAGCCGATGAAATAACGCGCGTCTTTAGGGCGCGTTTGATTGTCTGTATTCTGGAGTTACATAGAATATTTCGATTTTATGAAGATTCACATGAAGGAATAGACGCTCAAAGATATAATGGTATTAGGCTTGCAAACAGACTTCGTTAGGACGGATTCTATTTATCAAGAAAACTCTCTTACTTTTCAAAAAAATAAAGCCAGTGTACTGTCTGTGCAGAGTAAGAGAAACCCTGGTACAACTCCCAACACAACCCGCTTCCTCTCACTGTTCAAGAGTAGACGATCCCAAATAAAGCCCACCATTCTACTTCCAGCTCCCAGACAAGTCGAGGTTTAAATTCAAACACAAGGGCTGCATTAAATGTCTTAAAAAACATGGTAGTTATGATACGTGACCAGCCTGCATACCAAGCCATTTCCAGAGAGTGCACGACTCAAACAAGTGGACGAAATTGTTCAAATCCGAGGCTAAAGAGGCCATACCATCCACTTACAGTTGGGCAACGAAGAGAACACGGACCACGATTAAGCCGGCGATGACGACTCCGACTTAATTACAGTAGTCCTCGACACCATCACAACTTCGCGGTGAAAGTTCAGTTGGCTTAGCATTAGCCGTTATCCCGACCGTAAATGTAAATGTACATGTAAATATGAAATGAAATGTTGATAGGACCCACTGGTAACTCGGAGAAATCCGAGCCCCAGATGGGATTCGAACCCACGACCCTCCGTGATCTAGTCGGATGCTCTAAGAACTGAGCAACTGAAGACTCTATGACGAGCAACATTTCATTTCATTTGTGTATAAGATTTTCACGTTCGCTCGCATGGGTGGTTGGTTGGCCGCATCTCAGATATGCTTTAAGATGACTTGCGCGATACAAGGTATGAGCTATGCTGTCAATCGTTGTTTGACTCTGTAGCTGCGTGATGCATTTCGAGTCAAAGACTCACATTTCACCAGCGCTCCCCATAGAGTCTCCAGTAGCTCTGTGCTTAAAGCATCCGACTAGATCACGGAGGGTCGTGAGTTCGAATCCCATCTGGTGCTCGGATTTTTCCGAGTTCCCAGTGGGTTCTACCAACGTTTCATTTCATACGTATATGTCATTCTCACATTCGTAAATGTAAATGTAGAAGTTTATGTGGGCTTAGTTGACCGCTCCCTACAAGGGGCTTTTCAGGATCGACCGGCCGAACGGGATAGGACCAAATGCATGTGAAGGCGCCTTAACCTCCGCCATACAATCCATGTGTGATCTCAGAGCACCGCAAACCAAGCGAGATGCGAGTGACTGGGAGTTGACTTTGAGGAAGGAGGAAAACGGCTGCACTAGATTGGTAAAAGCTGTAAGGAGAATTCGGTAGCCATGGCATCAAGATGGTTAACCGACGAGGAGTCCAGATGCTCAGAGATGCAGTGCCTGGCTCTACAAAACATTGTGTCTTCAAATACTAGTGGTAGCATTGCCTAGAGATAGCTGATCATTTGCCAGTCTTTACTCTTTCGTATGACCCTACGCTAAGTCCCTTCCCCAATAAAATTGAAATTAGAGATTTTAAAAGGTTCGATACGATTGCTTTTGAAAAGCATTGAGGAATGTTAATTGGACAACAGCATACAAGAGCTATGATGTAAACGAAAGCTTAACTAGATTCCTTCATACTTTCAATAGAATTAGCAATGCACATGCACCGCTTAAATTGATTAATATAAAAAATAAGTCCGACAAGCCCTGGATGACGAAAGGATTGAGGAAATCAATCAAAGTTCGTAACGAGCTCTATAAAAAATGGTTGACAACTCAAAATATTTATTATCATAAGCAATATAGAATTTATCGAAACAGGATTGTCTCAATTAATAAAGCCCTTCGAACCTTATACTAAGACAGTGTACTTAAGGACTCCGCAAAAACAAAAAAAATGTGGGATCATGTTAACCTTATAATCAATAAAAAGTTGCCATCCTCGAACATTGACAATCTGAAAGTTAAGGATAAAGATCTCCAGCATCCATCTTCAATATCAAATGCTATTATCAGGTACTTCTGCAATGTTCCGACTGAACTAGCATCGAAATTGCCTAAAGCGGATCGCCACTACTCAACCTATATGAAGAGGAAAAAATCAACCTTTCGCTTCGCTCAAGTAAATGAAACCGAGGTTTATCTACTATTAGAAAGTATTGACACAAAGAAATCTTTTGGCTATGATAACGTACATCCGCTCTTATTATCCTCTGCTGCACTTGAAATATTTCGACCCTGATATATATCATAAATTTGTCACTTAAACATGGCATATTTCCTGATAACTTGAAAATTGCCAAAGTTATACCAATTCTTAAACAAGGCCCTCGTTCTTCATGCAATAACTATCGTCCCATATCAGTCCTTTCAGCACTAAGTAAAATTTTTGAAAGATGCATTCTTAACCAATTATCGTTTTATCTCACCTATGAAGATATTTTGGTACCAAATCAATATGGCTTTTGATCTGGCATGACCACAGTTGACTGGTGGTAAACCTTATAGATGAGATAACAAAAGCCCTTGACGAAGGAAATTATGCTATTTCCATATTTCTAGACCTAAGTAAAGCATTCGATACGGTCAACCATTATATCCTATTATCAAAACTTGACGTTTATGGCATACGAGACATTGAAAACAAGTGGTTTAGATCTTACCTAAACAAAGAAAGCAAAAAGTGTTTGTTAATATAGCGTTGAATCTGACTTCCTAGAAATAAACTCAGGAGTACCCCAAGGGTCGATCTTAGGTCCGGTTCTTTTTCTAGTTTATATAAAAAGATATTATTAATGCACCTCACTACTTTTGCATAAGATTATTTGCCGATGATACTTCGCTGACTGTGGCTGGTAAGGACCTAGATTCATTGCTACAGTTAATTAATTCTGAATTGCCAACAATTTATGAATGCTTTGTTCTAACATATTAACTCTGAATTTGAGTAAAACAAAATACCTAGTTTTCCAACCGAGACAAAAAGTTAATTCTAACGTACACCCTCCTCTAAAAATTGCCGACCAAAAACTTGAGCAGTCGTGCAATATGTACTTAGGATTAGTTATTGATTGCTTTTTGTCTTGGCATGATCACATTGACCATATTAGTAGTGAAATCAGCAAAAGTGTAAATATCATCGAAAAACTGAAACGAGATGTAACAAAGCAGTCTTTGATTAGCATCTACTACGCACTTGTCTAGCCCTATTTAAACTACGGCTGCATTCTGTGGAGTAATAATTACGAAGCTCCAGTATCACAATAGCCCATTTCCGAGTTGCTACATGCCTTAGATTCAAAGCGAGTCCTGGTGCACAACCGGCATTCAAATGGAAATGAGTTGCGAATTGTTATGCAAACCAAAATCATTTCACTCACAATAGTTGAGCACCAAGACTCACTTCGAAACCGAGACAAACAGTAACTCGGAAATGGCCCATTGGTAAAGCTGCAAAAGCAAGCTGTAAGAGTTATTAATGATGTTCCACTTCGAGATCATATTACGCCTCATTATGTAAACCTTGGCCTAATTAAGCTCCCTGACATTGTTAAGCTAAATACCTGCCAACTGACTTATGATCACTTGGTAGATAAAAAGCCATCTAATTTCACGTCGGCCTTGGTATCTGAGCAATATAATTATGATACGAGAAGTGCATCCCTGCAACACCTAAATCCAAGTAGCTTTAGAATAAATATAAGAAACTTCTGCCCAACAGTTATAGGTTGTTATTATTGGAATGATATTCCCTTATCTATACGTGAACAGACAACTAAAAATTCCGTTCAAAAGAGCACTTTTCAACTATTATCTTGCTCAGTATTAATCATCACCTCGCCAAAAAATAAATAAAAAAATAAGCAAATAAACATTTTGGGTCGATTATTAAAACATATTTTAGACAATGTTTAACAAAACCGCGTACTAAGCCATTTTCAATATTGCCAACAATCATATCGAAGTATTGTGTGCTGCTGATGGTAACAAGAAGGTTTTCCAGGCTAGAGAGGAATTTATTTACTTAGAATATACCGCTCATAAACAGATTTGGAGGTCCACTGATTGTCTTAAACCGCGGCCTAAGTTAGACTTTAGACTTCGTTTAAATAACTGGCCCTTGGTCTTTAGAAGTTCCAGTCGTATATAGTAGGAAGACACACCATATTTGAAACCGACAATGCACTCGCCGAAGCTCCTGCTCGTCTGCCAAGCTTGCTGTTTTTCTTGCTCTCATTACGACATCGAAGTCAAATACCGGCCCACAGTAAGTATCCCTGTCGCTGATGCAGAGTCACGGGTGTTCGTTAAAAGAGAATGACATATATATCTCTAGCAATGGCCCGAGGTACAGGCCCGATCACAGTACACATTCTCTGACCAACATTTTTCCAGAAACCCCCAAAAGAAGGGCCAGCAAGACAACAGTTAATCAGCAGGCACATGCGGGCCAACCAGAGGCAACCCCATCCGCAAAACCCGCATGCAATAATCGCAGAGGGATCTGATAGCACTCTAGTCCCCAACCCAGTATGGCAAAATCCTGCAGAGATGCCGAAGGCACCGCAGTTGAAGATTATGGAAGCACTTACGTCCAATCCCGAAGCAATACCACACTGTTACTGCACAACTGTACATAGCGTTATATAATTGCCGGTTACTTATTAACATGGCGTTTATTTTGGATTTGGTTCCGAATGCATACCCGCGTATTTTTGTGCGGGAAGAGGGAAGTTGGTTACATTTGCTAATATTTCCTTCTAAGAAGTTCCTTCTAGGTATTTCACGTGAAACCAATTTACACTTCATTAATAACAAATGACGTTTATTAGTGAATGTACGAAAGGACTAGTGTAACAGCAGCCTTAGATCAGCCCCGAACAAAACACCAGGTTCTGGGTCGGGTCGGGCCTTGAATCGTAACAATCATTTTAACTTAAGCCGGAGTATCGTGAAAACTGCTTGTCGACCTGGCTGCTCTGTGACTGGTTATGTGAACTGTAATCTAGTATTTTCTTCTGGAGTTTACCTTTGCATGTTTTTCCATCACCAGCGTATCCCAGCTTGCACGCGCAATGATAAGAGCCAAAGGTATTGCTGCATAATGCGTTTACATGACAAACGGGAAGGGAAGCGCTGCATTCATTAAAATCTAAAAATGAATTTAAAAAAATCAACTTTAAGAGACTTTGTAAACTTCACTAATAATTCATAAGGGTGACTGCCTAGAAAAACGCACTATTCAGGTCAGATATATAGATGTGTAAATCCAGATAAAGTTCAACTGTCTGAAAGCACTGGGAGGGATTAAATAGGTAGCGGGAAAAGGCTGGGGTTGATGAATTGTAAATTAGTTGAATTATCAACATGATTAACGTTTATAAAGATCTCTAACTCGCGTAATTAGTATGCTTAACTTTAATAAAGACGAGGCTGTAAAATTATATAATGTTCATTAATCAATCACAAGTTTGAAATTTCAATCACAACTATTACGTAACAATTTACTTGCCTCTTGCGTGATTTGTTAAGAAAGTATAATGCATCCTCTCCTCCCGTCTAAGGTAAACGACAGTTAATCGCACAAACTAACAAATGAAACGAATTGGGCGGCTAACGCTCTCCATTTTGCTTGGCCTCTTCACAAACGAAATTGCTCAACCAAAAGTTTAGCGTATTTGGCGACAAGTGCTCTACTGAAAAGGTCAGATCTTGAACATTTTCGCATTTGAGATCGGCCACTCCAACAACTACTGACATTGCATTTTATTTTGCCGTCGCTGCTGCCATTAGTCGAAGACTTTTCTACCCCATTTAGTGTTGTATTGTGTTCCTTTCGAAGTGGCTCCCACACTAAACTGGTTTCTTCTTCTTTACTCTTTGGAGACCGAAACCGATCAGCCATGTTTCTACTACAAAAGCTTTATGTAAATGAATTGCTAAATTCAATGCTAAGTATTTCCAAACTCCTTTATGGGCTTTAAAACGGCTCGCCTGGGGCTCGCCGTTTTAAATGCCCATAAAGGTCGGACGCGAATATTTTATCTATTACTTAAATTGTTGTCTGGATTATCATCCGTCACCCGTGAGATAACTTTTAATAAGTTCTCATGGTATCTAATCCCAGCTAGGTATTGAGTTGACCAAGTCCTAAAAAACACATTTCTGACCCGGGTTTCAATGTGTTTATTTTATGAAGACGTAATATTCAAAATCGTTGACTGTAGCCCTTACTCTAGATTTGCGTGCAAAGTTACTACCTTCTTATTTTAGAAAATGATTGTTTGAACTATCTCTGGTGGACTTTAAATTACCTTTGCAAGTTTTTCCGTCCCCAGCATATCCGGGTTTGCAAGTGCACCTGTAGGAACCAAGAGTGTTGTTGCATGTAGCATTTATATGACACACAGGTGAAGAAGCAGTGCATTCGTTAACATCTACAACATAAAGGAACAATTTTAACCGCGATTAGCATGTAGTCCATCTCCAAACCCGCCCCATTATTTTGCTTTAAGTCCAACAGGATAAGGCCACCGAAAAGACAGAGGTAGGTTTGCTTCGAGGGAACCAGAATTACGTGGAAGAAGATAAAGTGGTGGAGAACGAGACAGTGAAAGGATTGCAGGAGAACAGGGTTCACGGATGAGGTTAAGAAAAGAAAAGGGAACTTAAAAAGATGAGGCAGCTGCAGGTGGAGCTGCAGATGAAAATGGAAATAGAGCCAGATAAAAATATAAGGGGTATAAAGATGTAATTGGATGAGCTTTAAGATGTGGATGTAGGTGAAAATGAAGACAAGGCTCGAGATGGAGATGAAGATGATGATTTACATAAATCCTGACGTTAGGATATAGCCAATGGAGATGAAGAAGAACATGGAGAAGAAGATTAATTACAGAAGTGTGAAGTTATCAGATCTCACCTTCAGTTTTCATATCGCAAAATGCAAGAACTGGAATCCCTGGCTTTATTGAAGACATCCAGTATTTGCCGTTGGGTGATCTTCCTTCACTCATCTTAATTTCCTTGCAGGACTCGGCTGCTAGGTCAGAGATGGACCCTAGTGGGACTGAAATTGAGAAACTAGTATTATTTCTTTATCTTTGTTTGAGCAGTCTTTTCCATGCAACAAACCTAGCTTGTTAAAGTCCACTTACCTCTGTTTATGTATTTTCTGAAGTAATATCTGTCTGCATCAGGAATAAAATCTTCAGGTCTGGCTTCCTTGGTGCGATCACTGAATTCGCACATATGGAGAGACATCACAAAGTTGAAGCTTTGGCATCGATCATCCTTGAGGCAGACCGAAAGGCAATGAAGGCCAATATTGGCCATCATTGTTTGATAGATGTGTCCTTGCAACATCCATCCCAAGATGGACTCCTCAGATCCAAATGCAGGACATTGTTGAGACTTTGTTTTGTCGACAATTTGACAAATGGCTACACAAATCAAGAACACTGACAGCGTTTTCATTTCCTTTGCGATAACAGCTGTAAAGCGTTTTCTAGACAACTGAAAAGAGATTAATAACACATACCTATGAACTAGATCTTTTTTAATCACTAGTAGCTCTAACATATCGATTAGTGCATTGACGATTTCGGTTCGTTTATAACTATACATGGGTAACCTACTGGTAGCCCGGTAAGTTTTTATTGCCGCATTGGAAAGTGACTCAATAATAACTAAAACGATATTCTGTTTCCAGAAAATTAACTATTGAGTTTTTCCCAGTACAGCGCATCACTCAATTTGGTGCATGATGCAAGTTCCAGAGAGCGCGAGCGGAAGAGTTGTTCCCTCATTAACCCAGGATAAGGCCCGTTTCAAACGTTGAACTTTACATGTGACGAATCTAATTCAAATGAGCGAAAACAATAGAATTTTCTCATGTAAAGTTTGAAATCTTTATTCAATATTACTTGTACTGAACGGATGGTAAATATCGATTAAACTAAATTACGGTACGCACAGACAACTATCTCTCAAACAGTATCATCGCTTTGCCACTCGTATCCCATAGCTGCACGCCCAATCAGAGAAGACATTGAATTGTGATACACAATACAAAGCACTAGTCCTTATAAAAACATTATAAAAACTCTCGTGATTAGTTATCCCAATTGCAACTTTCAGTCAACAATTGATTGTGTAAATACATTTATATTCTAGATCTTCATCCAGTTCAAAATTCGTATGCATTCCTATGTATAGATAAAAATTAAAGACATTAGAATACTCGGAAGGTACATGTCGATTCCATCAAAGAATCTGAAAGGTTTAAGACTGAAATGGAATCTGGTTTGAAGTGTGTTGGGATGCTAATACTTACTGTTTCCTTACAAACACACAGGCACTCAAGATGTTTAACTTTCTCTAATTTATAATTTAACAAGGCTCTGGTGACCAATAACGGAAGGAATAATAAGTTAATAGTAAAGTACTCTATGATGCCTCGGTCATTTGAAGGGTATTTTTAAATTCCAAAAATATTAGTCCGAAAAACCGGCGATCGGACATTTACAGAACATTCCCAACAACTGACTTTAGCTAGACTTGAACTTTAACATCTTGTTCATAGTCCTTCTTGGCAACAAACTTGCCCCTTATTGGGAGCGACATCCGAATAAATGAGGGATTTTAACTCATTCTTACATCCGACACTTTGTTTTCCCTCGCAAATATTAATATAAATTCTCTTATACAAATAATTTAATCGTTTACAACCTGTATATTGGTCAGTCTAGTAGTTACAAGAAACTTATTGAATCAACTTTTTTCAATTTTTAATGTGTTAGCGGGTTTTACTGCTTCAAGAAACGAAGGCCCCCTGTTTCTTTAATGAAATAAACACGAAATATACTTTCTCTTCTGATTTTTAGATGAGCTGAATTACAGGTGCACATTCTCACCGTTCGTTCCAATTTTATTCCTGGAAAAATGGCATACACCTGACATACCAAACATTTTGAATAACTGCGACACGATTTAAATTATTTTAAGTCATATTGAATTTGTAGATGACTCTCTTAGTCGTCGTCCCTGCTTAAGTTCCCTATGGGCATCCTAATTTACAAACGGACTCCTTTTACTATTGTTACACATGCCATATACTTTATTCCTGAATCTTCTTATTCATTCTAACATATATATCTATTACATACCTTTATTGCTGTCTCCAGATTTTCTTTATTAATACACAACGCGATCGTTAGACGCTGCCTGAAGAGTGCGTCCTGCTAAGCTCTAAAAGGGGTTTAATGAATTTTTTATTCAAGTTTAAATTTTTTATGTGGGTCGAACACATTGGTAGTATCAAATTGAATGTTTCGCAATTTCTTCATTTTCCGTGTTTGCCTAAAAAATATCGTTTTCTTTCTACTTTAAAGACAGTCACAGTTATTGCTTCACAGTAGCTTTGATGAACTTTACTGGGGTGTGGATTGAATTCGAAATACCTTTTTGAAGAAATCAATATCATGTAGTCACATGCTAAAACTGTGTGTAACCACACACGTGATGCTTTCAGACTATGATTGACCCGTCATTATTGTAATCTGTGCCAATTTAAATAATTACCTAACTTGAAAGTTGTCCTTTATTTACCTCTCTAGTGGAAAGGAAAGGAAACTCTGCATGTATCTCCTCGATGGTCTGTCACGAATGCGCGATGTGACGTCAATGCAACGTCACTTCCATTCAGCAGCCATTTGGCAAGCGTTAAAATTCAAATTGGTTATAGCGGGTTGTAAACCGGTTAAGAGTTCATTTTTTCGTCCAAAGTTCTGGATTGCATCGAGGAGATCCCTGTACAGGTTTTCTTTTCTTCTGGCCAGAGGGGCAAATTAAGGAAACTTCCGTAAAGCAGGGCAAATAAACATGTAGTTACTAGTATTAGATATATTTCCTACTTGTTAGAAGTAGGAACGCACGCAATGAATTTTTACTAGCAGTGGATTACTGCTGTCCACTATTACTCATTTTACGTGTAATACCTCTGTATGAAGTTACAGCTAAATAAAAAGATGTTGGTTTATTTCGTGGCAAAAGCAACTTGCTCACTCGCTGACGTCCGCAAGTAAAGTCAAGTAAAATCAGTTTTTATAGCCCGCGTAGCTGACGGTTTGGCTAATTTTAGACGCTTCTTTTCCCCGAGGTTGACTTTTCAAGTGATCCTTTTGAATATGGCCGTAGAAAACCTGGACCGAAGTCAAACGAAAATACAAGTGGGGAGGGGCCGAGGAGAAGGGGTGAGAAACCGCCTGCAATCAACCCCTCGATATTTTCGAAACCTTCGTTCGCCCACGGACGGTGATAATAGCGTCCCTGGAACGCCTGTCAGTCAAAATTTATTGCTTCCTTTCATAAAACAGAGAAGAAAGGCGCCCCAAGCTCAGTGCAAGGGAAAGCCAACAAAAATATGAGGACTTGTATGGGAATACTGATAAAAGAACTGAGGGGATAGTTTTAAGATAAAATTCTCAATAAAAAAGCCTAACCTTATCACTATTGTGGGTCGCTTCCTTCCTTTTTTTGTGTCTTTCATTCTTTTATTTTTTTCTTTACTTTATTTTTTTCATATTTAGCGCGAATTGAGCCATTATCAGTTCCTCGGTTGTCAACGGTTATAATAAACTACCAAGTAACCAAATTAATATTGAGTCAAATATTCCCGGATAAAATATTCCCACGGCCACAAATCCACGTGGAATTCAAGGGCAAAGGTTTTTCTTTCATTTCAATCCACTAGCTGTGCAATCGAAGCCCTGCCAGCGACGTCAGGGGGCTGGTAGTGTCCACAAACGATGGAAAAGATCCTCGTACATACAGTTTGAACACGACACAGCGACCGTTGAAACACAGCAGAAACATAGACAGGGAAACATTAAAGGTAAGTTGAAATGATGAAATCTCAGTTCGATCTTCAAATGATATATGAAATGAATTATATACTGAACTTCGGATATGAATTCAAGTAAAGCTGTAATCCTCACAGTTGTGGACGCAATTTTGGCAATGCCGTAAAGAAGCCTAAAAAATTCAGGACTTCAACGGGGTCTTTTTGGGGATAAATCCAAGAAAAAAAGGTCTTGTCGAAGCCATTCAGAATTACTGAAACACAGGGTGTTTTCGATTGGGAAATCCGGGTTAAGATATTAAAATCTGAACTATCGGATTTCCAATCAAACACAAAATCTGAAAACGGATTTTGTCCTATATTTCACTAACTGGAAATCCATTTCAGAAAGGATTTCAAAAGTAAACAGATCCTTGGAAGATGGTTCCGAACTCGTAGTGAAGCGGATCAAGGCAATCAAATTAGCAGATAAGAGCGAATTTGGTTGGTTAACATACAGTCAGCAAGTATTTAAGTCATGGCTTGAATTCTGATACCTACGACGAGAAGCGGATGTCCCGGTCTGAGAATAAAGCGGAAAGGAAAATCAAAGAGAGTCACAGACAGAAGAGGAACAAGCGGTTCAGCTCCCAAGCAGCTTTATCATCATCTTCAATCCACACGCACTCGTAATTTTGATGACAAGCGTAGTCGTTTGGGGCCTTGCTTCAAGATAAGTATTGAGTTTGATTTCTTGCCTTTACTTAGGACATTCTTTGTTTATGCCTTCGCTTCGATATGACGTCATTCGACCGACCCATATCCAATGTCCTCCAGAAATTCGAAATTTCTGGCGTTTTATTGCGTTTGTGTGTTAATTCTTTGGATAGCGCAGAATGTTAAAATATCTGCAGTACGCAGTTTAGCAGATATTTATTTTCTGTGCGTCGCTAAAAGAGTTCGTATAATTGTCCTTAAGAGTTATTAGTAATCAACTCTTTTGTGGAATTGTTTTACATATTGGTAGATAAATTGTGTCTTCAAGGTGTGAGTTCTTCCTTAGGGTCTAAAGCTTTACGAACGACAGATCGCGTTTTTCTTGTTGCTTTACTAATTATTTATTCCGTCCACTTTATTGTACTCATGTATGCTTTAGTTTGCGCAGTCATTAATTTTTATCTTATGCCCGCCTTGTTGATCTTCCACTTGAGTGTTTCTTGAAGGAAATCTTCTGTTGATCCGAATAATGCTCGATCGGCTAAATGACTAGATGATGGTAACGTCCCGGATCAGGAAGTTGAATATATTTTTGATGCGTTTATCGTTTACCCTGGGGCCGAGTTTAATTCCGGCTATGGGGATACTACCTGGCGCTTGAAAGCTCCTTCCGAATTTTGGGCTTCATCCTTAGCGGCTCGGATTTTGTTTTAAATGTTATGCATAAAGTGCATGGGCTACCTTTCAGTCAGTTTAGTTAGCGTTGTTTTCTTCGGAATAACATGTCTGCCTGTAAACACCCTGATTTTGTGGCTGAGGCCATATCGGAACTCTTCCGTAATTAGTGTATAATTGAGCACAATTTACCGCTGTATTGTGTCAACCCTTTCACTGTGGAAGGGGGTTAGAAACTCTGCCTTTTTATTGATCTTCGTCCATTAATGAGTTTCTTGTTAAACCCAAGTTTAAGTACGAAGATCTTCTTTCCTTGTCCCAAGTTATTGAGGAGAATCATTGTTTTTTTTTTTCTTGGGATCGCAGATCAGGTTATCAACACGTTGGTATTTATCCAGACTACCAAATGTAATTCATGGTTATTTAGCGGTACTCCTAGGTATTTTACTTTCTCAGTTCCCATTTGGGTTGAGTACCGCATGTTTTTTTGGAAGCCCAATGGATTCCTCGACCTCTTAGCGACAGAGCCGATTTCTCGAGTCGGTTCATAGATCCACACGATTGCAGTTGGTCCTTGTATCTTTCTGTTTTTCGTTTGTTAGACGCTCAGTGGGGCCTCATACAATTGATCGCTTCGCGTCCCACTACAACGCTCAAAGTACCCTCTTTCAAATCTAAGTATGGTTCACCAGGAACCTACGGCGTCGATGTCTTGCCTCATTAATGCAATCGTGGGGCAACTAGCTGTGCCCTCCAGTGAATTTGGTGGTTCAGTGTGTACGTCATCTTGAAGCTTGTAGTGGCTATGGCACTCTGATTATTCTAGAATGGCCTTCAGCCGTTTTCTTGCCTTTTCTTGCCTTCCGGGTCACGCTCGTTCCGGCTATATGTTAAGTACTTCTTCCCTCTACCCAGGATACGTGAACTTTTATTGAAAGGTCCGGGGAAAAACGTCTCGTATAAGAGAAGACCGTCAGTTTTCAGTGGGTGCCCAATGTTTAGGATGCTCGCCTTGCGTTTAGCTTTTCATTAAATTTTGAATTTACTGCGAGTTGAAGGATCGTTTGTTTTTGTCTTCGATGGGCCTAAAGCACCAATTAGGTTAGCTCTTGTTTTTTGACTACTTAGGTTTTCCCTCTTCGGGTGGACTCCATTTAAGCGGCGCAAAGTTACTCAATTAGAGTGGTGTTGCCATTTAGTGCGCATTTGGTTGGATATTTACCAGTTAGGTATTTTTACCCTTCAGAGGGGTGATTGCCATTTAGGCAATAATGGATGGCCTTTATGAGGCGGGTTTCATCCCATTTTAAGTTATGCCAGTCTACGTGATGCATTTTATGATTTGTTTAGTCTTTTTTAAAGAAGTTTTCAGTGTTGGCGCTTGGTCCCATCCCAGTCTGCTTCGTGATGTGTCCCTTGGCAGGTTGACGCCTGACTTGCTGGAGCTTCAACTCTGTACCAAGTACACTTCCACAGTTTCAAAATATGTTTCCGGCTGGAATAAATGGCATTTGTGGGCTATGTCCAATTCCAACGTCCCAGTTGTTCGGGCGCATCCACTCCACGTGGCTCTGCTTCTAACTGAGCTTTGCATTTCAGCCATGGAGAAGGGAACGGGCGTTTCCGTGCTCGAGGTTGCCGTGTATTCGATCAGATGGGCTCATTAGGTTGCCGGCTTCCTCTCGTTAAATCATGTCTCGAGGGCGCCAGACGTAAGCTTGCCCGTCCAGTAAAACCGTCTTCGACGGGGGAATTGAAGGGCACCCAGATTTCCTAACCTTTTTTCTTCTGAGGCTCCAAATGAAAAATGTCAAGGTTCTCATTTGTCTAAGTGGTGTTAAAGTGTACATGTTTTTAAGTATTCCTCCAAAGCGTTATACAGGCTTACATTAATTAAAATGAGTTAACTGAATAGAGTGTAATGTGAAGTGCTATATTTTTTATCCCATATGAACCATGTGAGCGTTAGCCCTAGTGATGGAAATGGGCCCACACAAGGACAGAGAAACTCTGACCAGGGTGGGAATTGAACCCACGACCTTCGAGTTAGATCTCCGCCGCTCTACCGACTGAGCTACAAGGTCAGACGGGAGCAGGCCATGGGAACTGAAGATGTTAATTAACCCTCGCAACCTCTACAGTCAACTTTAAACTCCCATTCAAGCACTTTGCACAGGATTAGCTAAAAAGAGTTATGGACAAGCTTCAAAAATAATTTAGGCTTGTAAGGGACCTGAACTGTTGATCTTGTTCCATAAAGTTCAGTGATCTTTTTTTCTCATAAAGTCGTCACACAATGATCGCTATTTCAATATACTGTAACATGAATTTCATGTATCTTTAACCAAAAAAGAGAAGCCCAGTTAAGCCGACTACACATATATTTGTCCGTGCTCTATTTCCCCGGGCTGGTGAAAGTAAGAAAAATCAGAGTTACCTTGAATGCTATGGATTATCAAGAAGAAAGCGCTCAGCCAAAGCAGGAAATTTCCTGCAATGCGGTCCATGGTCTCCACCTAGCCTCGTCGTATGAGCACCACCTTGATATAATGCCTGTTCTATGAAACGCTTAACTTTATATTTTTTTTTGCTAGGTTCAGAATTTGGCGTATCCAATAACAAGTGGAAATATACAATATCCTGTCGGCTGTTTTTATTTTCAATTTCTCTGCCAAAATCGCATTTAGCTTGACACTTAGTTGTCAATTCTAAGTTTTTTGCCAAAGGGCGACATGTTAAACAGAAAGCGCACACTCACCGAAACAGTAATAGTCATGAAACGGAAATAAAAGAACAAAACGGAAATATCATGAAACATAATTGACCTTAAAGATGTTTCTTTTTATGCGTAACAGACAGGTTTTTGCGCCAGTTATAACCGATAAAATACAAGGTAAAATAACGTTTAGCTAGAGCAAGAAAAGCGAATTAAAAAAAAGAGGCTTTCGTAAAATTCGAAACACAATGTCAAAAGTGTCGTGTATTTTGGCCTCCAAAATCATTGTGGATGTGACCATGTAGGAAAATAGAAAACCCAATATTTTTTTAGTCAATATATTATTAATTGGCAACAGCTATGCACAAGGGTCACCTATAAACACCCCATAATGTAAGTTAATTAAATGCCTTTGCCTAGTGCTAAAGATCTCGTCTCTTGAGGAGTCCATTGCTTTTTCTCAAAGATAAAAGCCCCTTACAATAGACAGAAATCTTCGAGACGATTTCGGCTTTATGCATATATTTGATTTTTTCTATAAAGAGTTATTTGCTTTCCTTCAAGCTAATACCTGTAAAATAAGCGTTACAAAAACATACGACTTAGCACTGAGGTCAGGTGATTTAATTTATATAAGTCAAGTTTTGTTTTGCTAAAGCTTTGTTGCAAGATCTTATGTTGTTGTTTCCCTGAAGCACGCCAAACGATTATGCGTTTAGACATGCACGTCCCAAAATAAAATATTGCTCTGTATCAGGTACGTTAATACGACAGGCTTGACGTGTATACATGTTGTATCATGTTTCAGAGTAGATGTTGCTAATAACACTAAAAAAAACGTTTTTATTGTCTAAAGGAAGACCAGTTGAACATTTACGTGTATACGTATCGAGAACCGCATGGGCCATGATTTGTATTGCACTGACGGTGATAGACTGAACCATATCTAATCAATTCTTGTAATCTTTATTGTAATAACATATGTTAGCATGTAAGCACTTACAAAAAGATAGATTGTGTCAATGATGTGGGTATTTTATTCCGTTTTTTTTTCTCTTAATCTCATAATCTCCACATCATGCCGTACTAGAAGTGGCATGCGATCTGGCAAGTGTAGATTATACTCTAGCAGTCTGGGGGCCCTATGTGCCGATGGAACGAGGGAAGATCTTGGGGCTGGTAGAGGATTAGAAGGAGTTTTCGTTCTCTTCAAAAGTTATTTTGCAATAGTGCTCCTTTTTCCCCCGACTTAATTTCCAAAAGTGTATGAAGAATAATATTTTTATATAAATTTTGTATTTTTTTGTAATGTCTAATTAGGCTTGGTTAAGATTTTTTATTTTATTTTAAAATATTGTAAGTTGAATAAAAGAAATAAATTATTATCTTATGTTCAAATTGTCCATGTTCCATTATTCACTAAAAACCCTTCCTGAGTAGAATATAAATAGCACCAGTAAAAGCTGTTGTCAATCTCTTGAGCACAAAACAGCTGGCAGGATTTTCGTCCAATATAGTCAGATGTGATTCCCAGAAAGGAAACTGATACCCGCTACGTGCAACGTCATGAAACTTTAGAAAATTATTGAATCACACAGGTCTTATTCAAATATTCCTTTCGACTGGCTTTCGTTATACGGACAAAAAATCGTGCTCTTCAAAACGTACATTTATTTCTCTGATTCGTAGATTATAAAACTGAAGATCAACTTTGTCACGTCAAGGAAAGTGACAGCGTCTGATCTGACGTTCTAATTGCCTTGATTTGGGCTAAATACGTCTATCAGAAAATTGGGGTCCAGAGGCTGTAAAATTATTATTGTTTGAGATTCTGTTCATTCGATCTCGCCTGAGCTGCCGGTCCGCTGTGGGCAGGGGCCTGACAGCGGCCGATCTGGCGAGTAGCTGGGCTCCACTGTTGGGCTTAAGGGAGCCTTCACAGGCCACAATTGGTCAGTGAAATAGTGTATGGACGTCGCGGTAAGTCTTTGCATACTATGATATTACTATGATGTGAAACACAATCAAATTTGATTCAGGTACTAATCCTAGGTAATAACTCTCTTGACTCAACTTTCAGTTGAGCCGACTATTGGAGAGAAGGACCCTTTTCCTAGTCTCAAAAGCCGATGATGCTGTAGCTTATATACAGCTGTTTCGAGAAAGATTGCGACGACGCCGAAAAGTAGTATGGGACAGTATTCAATATGTAGTAAACGCCCAGAATAGAAGATGCCACGACCGTACAGTGAAGACCTACGACGGCGAAGTATTTCTATGAAAGAGTTCTTAGGATATAGCTTTTACGAAGTGGCAGTACGCACAGACTTATGTTGAAGCTCTCTCCCGCCATCACGCTACCAAAACACGTCCAAAAACAAAAGGGTTCATTAGCAAAAACGATGGCTCTGCACGTGCGCCACGATTTTTGTATACATTTCTCAAACTTTCTCTGCAAAACACGACATGAAATAAGTAAGGTTAAAGTCGTCAGAATCTTCCTTGTCTGTGAATCCTAACCCTTTGTTACTAATTCATGGTCTGGATCATTTGACTGAATTTTGAAACTCCCTCACATCTCAAAGTCAGTAGCAAAAAGATGAACACGTATTTCTAGGTGACGTTTTCGAAAGCGTTGCCATCATGTTTTCGTTTGACTCGAACTGACAGTTTACCATAATGCCTTTCGGTATTGTTGCGTAGGCTTTTATGCTTCTTTTAGACAAGCTTTCTCGAAACAGCTGCATTAGGTTCAGTAGGAGACGTCGTCGATATCGTTGCAGCATGACGTAACCAAAATTAAACTAGAAACCAGTCCTACCACTTGTAAGGAAATTCAACTCCTAACGTTTCGTAAGTCTAAGGGTATTTGACTGCTGACAACTTCTTTGGAGCTTCCCGGATCGAGACAAATTGATTAGCCTGATTGGTGCGTTCTTCAGGCCGCTTTCTCGAAAAATGAGAAACTTTTCGGTTGTCACAATTCGCACTGTATCTTAAGACTGGAAGGCTTTGAGTCATCAATTTTAATAGTCATTTTGCTTCTTCCCTGCGGGTATCTGGTTTCTCCTCTGCAAGCAACTCTTAGATTTTTTTACTGATGTACGTCACGCCCCGCGTGATACATTTGCATGATATCCGGCTTCGTCCTATTTAATAACGGGAAAATATCAGTACACAGCAGGCTCGCCAAAACGCAGCAATTAAGTAGCTGAACGCATTCGTAAGCTGAAAAACAAGTTTACTAACTCGTTTTACCAGTTCAAATTTAATTTATTCGTCCTTGGCTGGGGACGGCGGCTCACTCAAAGAAACTAATCAACGGATGCTCGCATTGGTTTCTCTCTCGAGAAGCGTAGGAGAAAGCAATTGCTCGCAGGATATTTCCTTTTAGTTTTCTGATCAAAATGGTGACTTTGACTTTTGCTTTCATTCAGCACAAAATTACAATTGTTTTTCTGGCGGGCAAAATTCAACCTTTGGTTGGAATTGAACCCTTTTATTTCCAAGAACAAAACATGCATTCTCCCAACTAGTACCATAGACTTCTTACTAATGAAGCTATGATCTTCGCAGTTGAGAGCGCAAATTTATCAATTGGCTAGAGAAGACTGAAAAAATAAATTACCTCACTGATGCTGGGGGCTGGTCATTTGTAATTTCAAACGTTCCCGTGATGAATGAACCAACGAACGAAATGATATATGAAATGAATTAGTTCAATATATGATTCATTTTATCTTATATAATTTCGTTCATATACATTTCATTGTTGGGTAGTTTTGAGAATTTGGTGACATATCAAGATCAAACCTCCTTCTCGATACCTGTCTGACTGACATTTCATTGAAATTCTGACGAGAATTTACATGCTGATCACTTCTGGGAGACAAAGGGTTAATATTAACGGCGGATTGATGTCAATCGACTTTTGAACCGAACTGGACCAAGCGAGTGGCAGTTTTCCCAAATGGATTTTTGGAGCCAAAAAGTTGTCGGGTCTTTCGAGAAACAGGCTCCAGTACCTATGCACATTATCCAATGTGTGGTGATCTTTCACAATAAAATTGTGTTTTGCAATTGCTGGATAGAATTTTTGTGTAACATTGCTTCCGCTGTCCCGTTACTCTTTTTTTAACTATACCTTGCCATCTTATGAAGTCCATAGAAGCATTGTCCTCGCTGTTTTTCAAACCACCGTGAAGGCCTGCGTTAAAGCCAACTGAAGCCAACTTCGACTTTATTGGTACATTCCATACTATCCAAAAAATTATAGAATAGAATTAGACATTCAGTTAATTAAGTCGAATAAAACACAATCAATAGACTTTGCTAAGGATTTTGACTTTTTATTTCGTGGGGTACTAGTAGTAGTACGATAGTTAGAAATATATCATACCAAGCCAGCATTAACTACTCCAAAAAAAAAAAATAAATAATAATAATAATAATGTACACGGGATGTTGTAGGTCGTCCAGCTCCTCTGTATAAGCAGAATGTTGTATTCGTAGATGCGTTGCCCTGCTGAAACATTAAGAAAGGTGTATATTGGTGTATGTGTGATACAGAGGAACCCGCCACTGACTTGCACTTCTTGCAGTGAGTAAAGCAAGTAGTGAAACTGTGAGGCGATTTCTAAACCTATTGGCTGTTTCGCCTCTTGCAAATCTCACACATCTAAAGACTGAAGAGGCCACTTAGGGGTCTTACAAGTAACAATGTCGCTTTTGCTTTCGCTGGTTCGACGCAAAACACGGCTCCCTTAATTTAACTTCTCGCATGAGAGGAATGTATGCTAGTGGCATTCAATCAAGTATTTACTCTTTTCACGAAGTTTCGTTCCACCACTGACTGATGTTAATACCTGAAATACTTGAAATGTCAGTTTTAAAATACCCCAAAACAATGTACTATAATATATCGCGTCATTCGCCTTCCTTAATTTCTGAACCTGCAGATAATTTACCAGTTAATCTCAACAAAAGACCTCCTTGCCACTAATAACGTATTTAACACTTTCACGTTGCAATCACAGTTTTTCATGTTGTGACGTCACAACAGGTGCTTATATTTCTGTCAAAAGATCGTTTCAAATCAGGGACGGTTCCGTCAAACTTTTAATCAGAGCTATAGAGGTGAATTGGAAATCTTTTCTCTCCAAATGTTCCTTCACAATTTCTGGATCATGGATGCTTCGGTTAGCGCTCTGGTCTTTCTCAGTGCTGTTTACGGTGAAAGGACAATCGACGCTTGAAAGAAAAAAACCTAATAACCAAGAATAGCAATCGACAAGACTCCAGGAAACGGGAAGAGAACTCAGACTTATACAGTACCTATTTTTGAACTTTTTATACTTCGCTGCTATGGGCCTGACCGTCGTAGTTCTCCAATTTTTCCTTCTGTAATGATCGCCTTGCAACATATTGCAGTGGTGACTTTCATTGCAATCGCGATTGTCGAGTGGATTCCGTTTAAGATCGGATACCTCGGCATTCTCTTCGGAGCCGTGTGATTGCGGTCAGTACAAACTCAATTTCGATGGATCGAAGTCACGTACAATTCCGATTCTTTACCTTCTTACATATATTCTTGTGGACATCCTTCGTCTTTGACGTCTGTCTTCTTCCGCGAATAAACCACACTCCTCAATTCTTAAGCGTAAGCGAATGCGGAATTTACTGTATCAGCTATTTGAAATGAACAGTGCGTGGGAGCTGCCATCGGGCTTTACCGTTCGTTTTGAGGAGAACGATGGATAGCGAGGACGATTGTCATGACTCGGATCAGGGTTTTCTTGTCATTTGATGTTAAGGATATGCGAAGGATTTCATTCTCGTTCATAGAGGCCGAGATTCTATGATAATCACTTCTGACCTACTCCAAATTACCCACAGAGTTAACGGGAGTCAATTTTAGAAACCATCAACTTCTCTTGTTTTAAATTTCCGAGGCTGGGCAAAAGAGCCCATGTCTCAGTTTTATTGTGCGTGCCACATCTCCTGGTTTGAAAGTCCGGCAAGAAGTCTTTTTTTTTTTTTTCTTGGTGCGTACCGAAAGAATCCCTAACTTATAAGCAGTCAAATCAGTTGCAAACCGCCGTTAAAAACATTTGTAATTAAGAAGCTGCACGTAAAATAAAACATCACCAATTTGGAAGATGCAATAAAATGTGAATTTTAATGCCTTTAATTTCAGTGTAATTTAGCTGTTAGAATCGAATATTTTTTGTGTGTAACGAGACAAATGGGAGGCCTAATTCGGTGGTGCTGCATCGGTGGGGAGTGAAACAAAAATTTTGGGTTTTTAAACTAGTCCACCCACAGGCAGACCAAGCTTGGTATACGATTTAGAGACGTTGTATGGGGAAGTTAACTTTAAGCTTGCAAATGCTAAAGTAAGCTTTAAATGTAGAAATAAATTTCACTTACCTTTACGTACGGTTGTCCTCGTCTTCTCTGTGCAATCGGAGCACAAACTGTGTCCGTTATAGACGGGTTTGTGGTTTACGAATTTTTACGATGTCATTGGTTGTCATTTCCCTTCGTATCACATTCTTCCCATTACATTACATGCTGCACTCTCATTGGCCAATGAGAGTGCAGACTGTAATATGATCGCCATCAAGCAATAACGCCCAAGGCCACGCAAAGAGGCGACCACATAAGAAGATTATAAAAACCGAACATTATTTGGAATGTATCCACCAAAAAATTGTGATACGATCCCGGAGTAGAGTTGATGTAATAAACATAATAGCGCCAAGAAACCCAACTGGAGAAACAATACATTTTGTATATTTTCTTCGTGTAATGAAGTTATATATACATACATACTTAATTGACTGTTCCAGATTGGAGCTTTTCATGGACAATGAAACATAGTCAACAAAATAATAGAGCAAAAACCTTAAGAATCCCAACTGGCCGTAGGCAAACCAGTTGGTCATTGACAAGTACATCCAAGATGTTGAACCTGGCAATACTACGTTGTAACTTACAGATATGCCAGTCAGAGCACGCTGAGTTACGATTACGGGGATGAACCTTAACTACAAAATGACAGTGGTTGCGAAGGACCGTATTAGCGCAAGCGCGTTTAGTGCCACTCCCCAAACGCGCGTTTCAATGAATAGAACGCCTTGTGCTATAGTTTTTGGCTTAAGTGCAATACGGTCAATTTCAGCCTTGCTTTTATTCAAAGACCACGCAACTTAGCACACAAAGATGAAACGGATATCATCATGCTAGCATCTAATTGTTTAAGGAGCGTGACCTCCAATCACTTTATCTCACTGCAGGCCTTTATAACAAATTGAATGTGCTTTATAAAAATAAAAAAAAAGGGACACAATAAAAACTACAAGGGTGACAAATAAAACCACATTTCACTCGATAAGGCGTTCCAAACAAAATGATTATACTGCGAGGATCATAGTTCTCCCGCTTTAAAATTATTTGGAGCGGATTCATAGCCTCCTTCACAATTAGAGAATTTTAACGTGGCTCTGAATCCACTCCAAATATATATTTTTTAACTTTGCAAAAAGTTTTATCTTAGCCTACTTATCACTTTCCAGCTATAAGAAAGAAGGTTCACCAAGTTTATTTTAAGGTATAAGGTGTTTTAAAATAGCTCTTTTGTTCCCATGGTGATTTATTACGTCACGCTAATGGATGGATCGTGCAAGGAATTTACATGAAACAGTGTTGTAACATAAATTTTGTGAATAGAGCTATCCTTCCAAATTGTTGAAACTCGTTGCTAAGCATTTCCGGCCTATTTCTAACAACAAGGGTAGAGTAAAGATTCATCTCTTTGTTAGGTCAGGGTCAATCCAGCAGTTCGTCCATTCCTGATCGAGGAGCAGCATTTGGGAGGACACTTTGTGACGTCAATTGTCTGTATTCAAATAAACGAGTGATCTTGAAGTTGGGGAAATGAGCAAGGGGACACTTCGTGACGCTTATTGAAATAAGACTTCATCTAATTACTAGCATTTCTGGACATGTCTGTTATCGTACATGAAGCATGTTCTCCTTGTGAATGTCACTACATACAGCAATGCTTCATGAGAGGAATACAAGATATTGTATAGACCATTTTCATAACGGCGGCCAGAAAAAAAAAGTGTTTTAATGATACTAAGCCTTCTAGCTTCGCTACGACGAGCAAATTTTAAAATAATTTTGTTTCAAAATAAGGGCAGTAGGTCTAAATAACATAGATATAACAGAATGTAAAGGTGGTCACCATTTATGAAAGATACCTTTGTGACTCGAGGTGTCCATATTGAAGAGGCATTTAGCCTGGAATGGCCGACCAACGACTCATTTCAAAATGGATTCTTTCGAATGGTGTCCCGACGTGGTCTGCCAGCTGAAGAGATATTGTATAGATCGTTTTCACTGTCACGCAATAAAAAAATAAATCGAAAACCATCCAGTGGAAAAAGTCAAGAATTCGTGATGTTGTAGAAGATAAATGAAGAAGACACTTCTCCAAGTTTTAGGTCTGTGCGTTTCCCCAAACTTCAGATATTCGTCGAAATGTTTCGCAGAAATTTACAGAGCCCAGTATGAAAACGCCATGTTGGTGCACATCTGTGGTGCACAAATATGGCGGCCGGAAAATAGTGTCAACATCTGTTACTTACTTTGGCTATCTAGGCGAGTGATCATCTGTACTGAACAGACAGCTATTTACCTAAGCACTTTTCCTAATGCTTTAAATTCTAAAAAGGCTCAAAACCATGAGATAAATATATATTTCTCAATAAACTCGATCGTCGCCTCGTGTCACGCACCGCTATAACTCAGAAATTCAAAATGCTCTGGTTTCCAAACGAAGCATGCTATTGAGCTTTAAAATTGCAAATGGATACAAATTTACCGCCTCTTATGCCTGATGAGGATAAAAACTTTCGTGGCTCTTTAGTTTTGGATTTCAGAAAATGATGACGTCACGTGAAAACGATCTATAAGACAACAGCACTACTTTCGTTGGTGGAAGTAACGATTTAACAGGGGAAACTGTGCGGCGGAGACCAATCGTGAAACTTTTCCCGTTGTGGCTGTTTGAGCTTGAATGACACTATTTAGAGGGACTTTGAAGTCGTATACGTTTCATAGAGAACATTTTATTCGGTCTTAGCAGAAGCTTACGACCCCGAAGCGTTTAACTCTGGTTCAGAGCTGTTTTTAATAATTCCTTATTTGGATGTAACGTACTGCAGGTCGTGCATTTTCCCGCGCGTGCAGCTTCCAACTTTGCTTTATCCTTATTTGGGCATACAATTTGTGTCCCAAAATACCCAGCCTTGTTCCAAGGAAAAAAGTTGCAAGTTACACGCTTCATGCGAGGGCATGCGCTTCTGGTCTTAGGTTTTGCTGATACTTCGTAACAAGAAGGGGAGGATTTTGCAAAAGAACATTTGATGGCTGTCCTCCCACGCATTCTTTTGCATGCACAGTTGGGTCAAAAGAGAGAGGCATTTTTGCTTTATGTCAGACAAGCACATGTTACGCACGATGTTACGCAAGATGAAATTAAATTATTTCTGTTGTTATGTATTCCTCTCTCATGGATTTTTGACCGAATAATAATTTCTGGCGAGCACTGCCTTCTTTGGGGCGTCCCAGCACGCTCATGGTGTGAAACTATTGAAGAACCATTCCCTTTTCTGGTTTTTGCCTGAGTGAATACGTATTTTGCCGTTTTTAACGTTACTTTACATTATCGACAAACAGAGGCGGAGTCACTCTTCTGTCAAAGCTTAATCACCGTCAGGGGTCAGTGCGCGGGGAAATTCTGAAGGCGTTGGTTACAGGACGCAAGAGCCTATAGCGGAATAAGTAATCTTGTAGCGATAATTTAATATGGTATGTTTGACCTTTCGAAGCAACAAGGATAATAAAGATATGTTCACCAGGTGCTTGACAATAATTTTTAATGCGAAATTCGTAAAAGCGAAGGATTTCTAACTTCTTTTCTTTTCCTTTTCCTATTCCCAAACGAACGCACCATTAGCTTTTTTTGTTCTTTCCTTAAAAACCTTTAACATGCATAAATTGTTGTTATCAATTGTTGTGGTTATTGTCAATATATATCAAATCGATATGACTCGTTATTTAAGTCTGCAATTACTGTAGGATTAAAAACACATACGAGACGAGTGATTGTCAACATTTTTATTAAACCATAACACGCTAAATATGGTGACCTGATTACACAAAAAAAAACCTCGTTCCCAGGACTTTTCTATGATAAAATACATCTTTCTTTTCTAAAACTATGTTTTTGATTGAAAGCTCTCCGGAAAGAAGTACCCCTGATCTAAGGGCACCTTGAGGCGGCTGAGAAACGCCCTGGGAACGAGGTTGCACAAAAAAATAGAATAGTGACGGCAATCTTTTCGGCTCGTTTTAAGTGTTTGTCTCGTAGAATACCTCTACATCAGTGGGAGTAAACGTGTTGCTTCCTGCATAAAATCTACAGGAAGAACCAGATAAAGAATACCCTGGGGGAAGGGGGTAACCCCAGCCACACCATGTGTACGAACGTTGGTTGCTGGCAGCGTTGTTTGATATGTAGATGTCGTGTCCGTTACCAAAGGTTGGTCCGTAACTGGAACATCTGTATATAGCGTACCTCTGCCGTCCTGACTTGACCTGCAGCTTAATAGGAGCGTAGCCATTGATGTTATACAGTGAGTATATAAACGATTTACTGGATGAAGCATAACCACAAGAACCTAAAAGAAAAGAATTACCAAATCCCTTTTTTAAAGAAAATCTTTATTATTCATGAGTATGATTTGTGTTATAATATAATAATTCAAGTGAAGCTCTTGATCCCCGCAGTTATGAACGCACATTTAGCAATTGCGCAAAGAAGCCTGAAAAATTCAGGACTTCAACGGGGTTTGCACCTGTGACCTCGCGATACCAGTGCGACGCTCGAATCAACTGAGCTAAGAAGCCACTGATGTTGGGAGCTGGTCCTTTTTGGGTTCATATGTTCTCGTCATATGTTCAGTATATGATTCATTTCATATATCATTTCGTTCATTGATTCAGTCACCCAGAGAACATATGAGCCCACAAAGGACCAGCTCCCAACATCAGTGGCTTCATAGCTCAGTTGGTTAGAGCGTCGCACCGGTAACGCGAGGTCACGGAAGCAAATCACGATGAAGTCCTAAATTGTTCAGGCTGCTCTACGCAATTGCTTAAACTGTGTTCAAAACTGCGAGGGTCATAGCTTCACCCCATTTCATATCCGCAGTTCAATATATGATTCATTTCATATTCCATTTCGTTCATAATATAAATCCTTAGTCTGAAAACCCTAGCAATTTGCCCGCTTACCCCGACTACAAACAGCTCGGCAATGAACGTGCGATAGCTCGAAATCGAGCAGTTTTCTTTTTACGAGGCCGCCTTGCCAGCTAACAAACTCTTAATGACCTGATCATTTCAGCTATGTAAGTTAGGAAATCCATCATTTATTATATCCTTTGAAAATCAAACCAAAAAGAAAAGATAGACCAATCCTATCCAGCAGGCTATACAATTACTTTCAAGTATTTGTAGACACATGGGAAGTTAGCGTATAACTACAACTGACCTCGTGTAGGCAGGTAACCCCAGTTTACGGGCTATCTTTCTTTGGTAAATTATATATATGATCTTTAAATTGTAGCTTTATCCATCACATGTGGATAATCATAGCCCGCCTAGTATTAATCAGCGCATTTTTTTTACATTTCACTAAACGTGAAGAAACACAACAGAGAAAACCTAATTACATGACGTGTTTTCCCTTGTAACACACAATTGGCCTCTGCTAACAAAACAGATGAAAGTGGGAACGAAGCGCGCAAGGAATGACATACCCAATCTAAACACATAGACAATCGACACTCTAATTCATTGAAAAATAAAGATTCTTGTTGTTAATCTTTAAGCATTGAAAAGTGTAGCGGATGCTAACAACACAAAACAAAACAAAAAAGCCAAAAAAAAAAGATTCATTTGTACATAGTTAATATGTGAAGATAGTTCAAAAACTCGACATGTTTCTTTGTTTTTTTTTTGTTTTGATTTGCTTTTTGTTGTTTGTTCTTTGTTTTTTTTCTTCACTTCACTGTTTTGGCCCTGACCATGCAGAGACCACACCCTTTTCCTAAAAGCTTTCGATTAAGGACGGTGCACGTGGCTACTAATTCAAAGGCACTTTTGCGCGGTTTACTGACTATGCGGGAAAAGCTGATCTTACCAAGTGTTATTGAAATTCAAAGAGAAAACTGAGGGTAAACACGCATTTTTCAAAGATAATTAATCAACAATACTTTTAAAGAGCTTTAAAGTACAAAGTAATGTACGTATGGCATTCTTTTCCGAATTGAAGCTTGAAAAATGTGTGTTTACCCCCAAAATCATTTTGTAGACCAAGAGCACTTGCTAAGTTCTGCTTCCCCCGCATAGTTTTAAACCGCGCAAAAATAGCCTTGTATCAGTAAGCACCACCAAAAGTCCAAAAAGGTTGAGATGCGCAGAACGTATGCGCAATAACAATAGTAGGTATTGTCCTTAGTTCATTTAAACTCAGTTTTGAACAAAGGACAAAAGATTGTCCATGGTCACGGTCAATTTGTCATAAAGCGCGATGTCACTGTAGTTCTCCTCTTTGATTTTTCGAGGTTTCCTAACCAGTCCATCTATGATATACATACGAGATTTCGAATAATCTGAGGATTGAGTGTGATTCGTTTTTCTAGCACATGTAATAGGTGAGACATATTTCCAGCTGATTAAAAAAAAAATGAAAAATACTAAATAGGAACATTCTATTTCCTCCTGGCATTATAGTTTTCCTTTGAGAAGCTTTTACGTTTACGTGACTCCCTCGTCCTGCTGTCACAATATTTACATTGGTAAAACCGTAACCCTAAACTGGCAGAAGATTAGGTGACAGATTCCGAGAACATCTGTGCTCCACACGGCTGGGTAACATAGATCTGCCCGTAGGCCGTCATTTTTCATCGTCGTCGGGTCACACTCCTGAGGACATGTTAGTCTCTGTTATCCGCTCCGACTTCAGCAGTGCTTTAGACAAACGTAATTTTTAGGTCTTTGCACCGAGGCGGTTCTAATACTGACTTCAATTTTCTTTGGAACTCTCAAAGTGAGCGCGCTATAACCTTACACGTATGTACATGTTATATTATGTTTTTACTTGAAGGTTATGACGCGCGCTTTCCGTTACTTTATTTGTCTGGGTGATAGGAAATTCTGGTTGCAAAAATTGCACATTGGTCATTTTCCTATGAAGTAATTAATGGCGTTACTCATGCAGTAACTCAGTAGTGAAGCAACACAGGCAATAAAAAATACCAGAAAGAAAATGAAATGTGTGTTTCAGATTAAAAATAAACTGGAGCTTGGAACTTTTCGTTCATAGAGACATACATTAAAAATACTCTGATCTTCGGGTTAGATCACCGGTGCTCTACCGACTGAGCTACAAGGTCAGACAGTAGCAGGCCGTGGGAACTGAAGATGTTAAAGTTATGGGTTCAATTGCCACCCTGGTCAGTCTATGGGCCTATTTCCATTAGTATGGCTAACGCTCACATGGTTCAAATGGGGGAACAAAACTAGCAGTTGACGTTACACTCTAATCAGTTAAGTGTATATTTCAAAAGATCAATTCATTTTGTCACCTTTTTAGCGAGCATTACAGTGATTTGAAAGATAAATCATCATTAATCTCTACCCCAAGGAATTTATACAATGTACTCTGTCAATCTGCGAGCCGATCAAGGCAATGGTAAAGTCATGCGTTTTCCCAATCGCTTCCAGATGACAAGCTAAGATTTTGTCTTCTTTTCGTCGATTACCATTTTATTCATATTTGCCCAGTGCTGAACGCATTTTTTTTTACTGAAGAAATATTATTCCACTTAGAGCAAGATAACGTAGCATCATCGGCATAAATATCGATGTTAGATATGCAATGGGATGTCATTAACGAAGAGAAGAAATAGTATGGGTTATGGCAAGGCGTTTGTAGCTAAATTTAATCTTAGATATCATGTATACGTTCAATCTTTTACATAAAGGTTTAATTTAAAGTCATAAAAGGCATTCAATGCAATCAATGCTACCAGTGTTGGTTCAATTCAAACTATTTCTTATGATTCAATCCAGTCCTTATTTATTTGCAAGCCAATGCCGCAGGTTTATTGATTCAATCCAACCCTTCAATTTTATATTTCATGCAATACCACGAAAATTGCTTCAATCCAATCCTTAAATTTATATGCAATCCTATACCGCATATATGGATTCAATCCAATCTTCTGTTTAATCCAATAACAAGAACTATCACTCCGATATTTGAAAGAATGTGACAGACCTGCGGGTCTCCCATTCGTGGGTTTGTGGTACATATAATTCGGAAACCTTCAACTCAACGTTTTGCTTTAACGACCATGTCCTTGAGTTGATTTACTAGTGCGGCCCGAAAAATCGCTCCCGTAGGTCTTTTGTGCCGAAATTGATTTTTTCGCAGTTTTTCGCGAATTGTGGGTCGAATAATAAGAATACGATTGGGGTTCAAATTTTCCAACCCCCGTCACGTTTCTGGGTACTTCAGGATTTAATTTACGCAAATTTATGCTAATTAGATGCAAAAACTTTGCTCTAACCCAAGATACATTGTCCAAACTTGAAACAAGCTTGACCTTGATGAGGTACGTCGTATGACTAAAATTTGTTTAAAGTCTATTTACGTTTGGCTTGTCTGCCCGAAAAACTCACTGCTGTCTGGTTACAATTAGTGTTGTCCTGGGTTTCTCCTTTCTGACACAAACAGAGAAGAGTGATCGAGCAAGGTAAGCGCAGTTGAAGTTTTATCAGAAGAGAAAAAGTTTTAGAGCTTGTTTCACCATAAAAAGTAAAGCTTTAATGGTTGAATAAGAATAAAATGCACGGCTCGAATTTGAGAATAAAGCATTGACGTTATTTTACGTATAGCAGGAAACAGCTAAGGCTATTTAAATCTGGGGACAGTAGAATTACTTGGAGATCCAGAAATCTCTCATTTATTAGTGCACGTTCATTAATAAAGCCTGCTTTATACATCGAATTTCACATGCGCAGAATCGAATAATTCTATTCGGTGCATGTGAAATGCGACGTGTAAATCAATTCGATGCGACTCAAATGAATGAAATGCAGATTTAGTCAAGGATACGAATAAAGTGTTTCATTTTATCCAGATGTTCACCATTTTCTGCGTTAGCCATTGCCCATCACTGTTTCCCGCGCTCACGAATTCGATTTGCCAATTGGCACATGTAAAATGCAACGTCTGAATCAAATGCCGCATTTTTTTTTTAATTTAAAGCAGATCAAATTGGTATTTGATTCGGTGCCTGTGAAATTCAACGTTTAAACCATGCCTAAGTGAAGAAAAAAAAAAAAAAAGAAAGAAAAAATAGCCGTAAAACTCCAAAATCTAGGCGCATTTTGGCTATTTCGAGCCCTGAAAAGAAACTCGTCAGCTTTAGCAGAACATAAGCGTACAGACACAAAAATTATTTATTTTGATTTGTTATTGTTTATCATCTGAGAGGTGAAAAGAAATCTGATGTTAAAACTACTAGTCCTGCTGGTCGACTTGGTTTCCAGAAGACGTCATGGAAACCTGAATAGCCTGAAGTTTTTGACAGGCAAGGGCGCAAGAGATTGATGTTATTTAGCGAGTCCAAGCAATTGGAATACACAAGTATCAAGATCTAATTGGATTGCACCACGTCCGGACCACACCGGATTCGACTGGGGAGGGAAGTTTGTTGGTATCACGAAGAAAACCTGGGTAAAAGCTGACATGACACTCGATGACGACCATCCCGCGATCGACTGTTTCAGAAAGATTGGTGATGGTCTTATCTAAAACCAGTTAGCCAAAGACCTAGAGAAATTCGTCTGCCAAGTGCACTGCAAAGCGGGACCTACATGACTGGCAACTAACTCCAGAATTCTCTCATTCTCTCATTGTTGGACTGAGTTCTTTTCAATGTTTTGAATACCGAAACTTCTGGAGTAGATGCTTTATGCCAGAATTGGTGTAGTGAACATTGTTCAATAAAGCTGTAGTGCCACTTGTTTTCTGTTAGACTTTCTGGGAGGTGCTTATTATTATCATTAGATTACGGTTTTTTCCACCCGCGGACGAGCCTTAGCTCTTGGGAGCAAGGTCATTTTTAACGTTTAGAATTCCGACCTCTCTGAATCAGTGTGTGCACTGTTTAAGCATGGCAAGAATATAATTTACATCCTCGAGCTAACGTGTAGTTTTCTTTTTGTAATATGGACAGGCTTTAATACAAATACTGGGTATTAATACAAAGCAAAAAGGTGGGAATCGTGATGTCGTATGACCACTCGTGCTACCGCATACGAAAGATATGCCACTCGCTTCCCGGATGTAGTGGTCGTATTGATTCTACTAGTGTTTTAGTTCCCGGGAAAACACTCAATACAATAATATTGGATATTATTGTCCATTAGGCTTTTTGAATAGTTTACCACAATGACTGTTTTCTCCCTATAAAGCCAGGGTCTAAAGGTTTGTAAATTAACATTTGTGTTCAAACACCATCTTCCATGCATGCTGCTCATAAATTTTGCGCCTAAATATTTAAACTTGTAATATGCAACTTGGTTTCGCATAACAGCTTGTCTCTGATTGGCTGTTCGTAAAATTGGGTTCATAGTGGGCGGTATTTAAAACAAAAACTCTAGTTTTCGTGCAGACGGTGTTTCAAAGCGCCCCTCCCTGTTCTCCACGACAACAATACGGCCAGTTACGCAGGCTAAGCGCGGAAAACAGCAAACGGCAGCTGCCTTTCCTAACTTGTCTATTTCTTTCGGCTGAGAAGTTACTGAAAATCTGTGATTTTTTTGGGAAAAGTGAATTCATCTTAGCGTGTAGCGCCATTTAATCTTGCAGTAAACGTTGAGCTAACAATCTGCCATCTACAACTAAAGCTATAAATGCCAACAAGACATTTAAGAGCGACTCTCTGTAAGGACTCCGTGACATCGTGAAAATTTGGCACAAAGTCAAAAAATTGACCCCGATCATTTTTTGTCCAGAGATAGCCTATGGTGTCCTAAGAAACGTGATATAACTTTTAAGTTCTGGAAATTTTCTAATTTCGAGAAAAGCTCGAGAAACTCCAGGCGGCTCCTGAAATAGAAAAATCACCAAAATGACGCCTCAATCAAGGACCATAGAATCAAAACTCTCGTGAAGGCGCAAAAGAAAATACACATTTCTTTGTTTTGTAATTTGATTAGGGAGATAAAAAGCTGATGATTAAGGCCAGATAGAAACAGATAGCTATCGATTTAAAATTACTTGTGAGAACTCAAACATTTGCCGAAATTTCGGACTTGGAAAATCCCAAATTGCGACCCATTTTCAAACAATCATAAACATAGGCGGTAAAATTCAGAATTGGCTGAAACTTCGACTTTTACGACTTAAAGGCATGTATTCAATGATAGCAAAAAATATATTTTGGTAAAACTTATTTCCGTGCCGGAGCGGCACGACAAAAGTTCACTAAAGACAGTCAATATTCAATTAGCAAATGTGAAACACAAGTGAGAGAAATCTTGTGAAAACTAGGTAATTCTTGTTACAGTTGTTCTATTTAAGTTCCTTTATGCTGTAATAGCAGCTTATCTTGCTATATAGATGCTTGGAGGCAATTTTTTAGGTTAACTGACTGCTTTGCTTGCTTTCTTGCCGCCGCGAAATGTGACAAACACGGTCAAACACGTATTGAATTTCTTGTGCTCTTTTCCAACCAAACTGATTCCACGGCGAACTGTACCCCACTTGCTAAAACGTTCTTTCGCTTGTCCTAGCTTTGTTTTTTTCGGATTTACGTACAGATTTCAGATCTCAAGAAGGTGGATTTCTGCTGCTGAAACAGTGGGAAAAAATGCCGTGGATGCATCGTGTGACTCATCGATGCTGTCACGTAATCTTTCACATACTCAGCTTCCACTCATTTTTGAGGGAAAGGAAATGCCCGAACAATGCCCTCTTTCACTCGCGCGGACATATCAGAATTTCGCTGAAAAAAATGTACATGGAGAATTGTGTTTTAGGATTGCTTTTTATAACAAAGATAGTGGGGGTTTTCGGGTATCCCGTAATGCGCATAGATCTCGGGTAACAAAAACACTTCCGAACTCTTTTTAAAGTGTGGACTTGATTAAAAAAGTGTAGGATACACTCACAGATTACGATTAAATCAAACTGAAAATCCGTGTTTGGAAAAGGTCCTAGACTTGTTACCAGGAAAGAAAGTTTTCTTAAATTGACAGCTCATTTTGAATTAGGCGGTGTTTTCACTTTAGTCGGTACTATCTCTAATTTGGTCTGATGTTTATTTCAAATATGGCGAACAATTGCTCTTTCCAGAGATTAGTTGGTGGTCAATGCGGCAAAGATCCGCGAGCTCGAGGAATCAAGAAAAATGACAACGTTAATATTGTGCCGTTGCTGTCTTGTAAGAAAGAAATTCTGGAACACAAACGCTCCCTAGGGCTGACCGCCGCAAGCGGAGTTGATACTGAAGTTGATCTCATTTTAGCAAGATCTTCAATTTTTAGTTGCCCTCCAAATATTTCTGACTTGAACATATGCCC
>BLFO01001879.1:738249-740749 GCA_014634245.1 Montipora cactus
ATATTTGACGAACGCAGGGGTCCGGACACTAAGAAGAAATTAGGCAGATAAATGATAATTCATCGAAAATGTTATAATTAGTGTTCCTTTCATCACTGAAAAGTGCGTGTGGAAAATCTGGATTCTGGAAACTAAAATATAAGAAACGGAATCGAAAACCGGAATTCAGAATCCGCAATACATTTAGAATTCAGAGACATAAAAATTCAAAGGCAGAAGAAAGGAGCGATCTTTTTTTTTGAAGCAAAAGACTGCAAAGAAAACAAAATAAACAGTTAAGTAGTAGCTGCTCTGTAGCAATTATAATTTTCATTCCGTACTACTTCCATTCATTTGTAACACTTATGAAATAAGAGGCCTTTTTTGATATAATAAAATTTAGCTTGAAAGAAAGGTTTAAAAGTCAAACACAACGGAAATGGATGATATGCAAATATTTTTTTATCTTCCTTCCAACGTGTTTCTATTGTTCTTGTCGTCACTGCATCACTATCAATCTGAATATTTGATATAAAAATGTTTGGTTTTACCAACGGAGTTGATAATGTAAATTGACCACCGTACAGAAATTCTAAAAGCTGTCGTTTTGAACGTTAGCCCTTCGTGGATTCGCTCTGACGAAGGCCTAATGCCCGAAACGTCAGCTTTTAGAACCTCTGTACGGTGGTGGTCAATTTACATTATCACCTCCGTTGATAAAACCAAAAATTTGTGTATACGACTTCCCCACCGACGCAGCACCACAGTTTCTTTAGAATCTACCCCCTTCATTCATTTTTTGAATATTTGATATTTCGAAAATGAAATATTTATCACCAATACTGTAATTCAACAATACCACAGTCAAATTCATGCTAACCAGTAGGATGTAATTGGATTAGTTGATGCCTTTCGATTACTTCGGTGGCATCTTACAAGGGACTGTCAATTGAACTTCATCTTCATTTTCTAGATGGAGTGGGAACTCCTTTTACCTGTTCCGTTAGCTCCAACAAATTGTCACAGATTCAAGATACTTTCAAGTCTGGAATGAAGATCTTGGTGTCTTTCTTTTATGCCCAAATAAGGACAAACACATAGCTTTGTCATGTAGAAATTTTGGAATCACCCACTCTTGCACTTGATTTAAGGCGAACACCGTAACCATAAACTAAACACAAGATTTTTTTTTCCAACTCTGTGACCATCAAATGAGCGAAAGCCTGCGGGTCGTGTGCTTGACTCGAGAATGCTTGGAATATCACTGGGCTGTGAAGCTAGAAGACCAAATGAGAGCAAGCTCCTGTGATCGTTAAGGCAACCGACATTGTAATGATGATGACTTCTTTCTATTAACCATTGTTACCGCAATTTTTTTTCGTGTTCATAAATAGGCCCATTCGAAAAGCCAATATAACTAGACGCTCCATGAACGTAAGCTGGGTTACCTTTGGTACGTGATTGTCCTTCTCAAACTTTCGTACTCATTCACAAACACCTAAACAAATTATCATTGTCGGAAACGAAACACTATTTCTTTTTAAAATAGTAAAATATACTTAGAAATACAGATCAACGCTCGACCACCGATCGGAAGATGCAATTGTCGTCGAAGTTGTCGCTTTTAAGGTTCTAGATATTCACTTTTCACGGCTTGTGTTGTTTCTCGAAACAAAGTTCCATTCTTGAGCTCCACAATAGTATATTTTGCTTAAAGATCCACTTAAATGCCATTCGCGTTACATCGACTTCGATGCCATTGCAGGTTAATTAAATAATCTATTGTGTCCACCGGATAAAATCTACGCATTTCTACTACCCCATGAAACCTACGAAAGATTAGTGCAGAGGACTCTAGACACAAATACAATATTTAGCAGGGGAGTGACAGGGAAGACCCAATTGCTTAACTTTTCCGATTTCAGACAGAGGGGAAAAAAAGCGAAAAACCAGTAATAAAATACACAGAGCGGTTTTCAATTGAGTGTTGAAAGTAATTAGCGAATTGCTTTGCTTTTGCATTACCTCACTCATTGGTCGGTTCAAAGTTCTCCCACCACTTTTTCAACCAATCAGAAGGGAAACAAAAACTAATCGTGGATCGCGTGTGTACATTTTCCCTCGCTTTGTGTCGGCTACGGGTAATTACTTTGAGTTTTAATTGGTTTACTGGATAGTCTCCTTCCATTTTGATTGGCCAAAGTAATTACTTTGGTTTTGTTTGTTTAATGAGTCCTAGTTTAGCTTACCGAATGTTGGTGTCAAGTGTGTAAACATTCGGCCCTCAATTGGAGTCATTACCAGTTACATTGCACTGGCATTAGGTTGATTTTTCCAAGAGGCTTCGTAAGCAGACTTTCCAGGTAATTTATGATTTCAGGTTTACGTTTCTGGTATTCCGGTTGTTGTGTTCTGGTTTACATATATTTTATACAACCGCTTTAAATGCGCCAGAGAAAACAATCTGTTTGCACATGTTCCTTGTTCCTGTTCCTTATCCGGATTCCATCGATGACTTGAA
>BLFO01001879.1:765263-792323 GCA_014634245.1 Montipora cactus
CTAGGACTACTTTCAAGCCTAATAGCGTGTCTCGAACTAAATGTTGCAATGTTAAATCTAAACTTTAGCTACTTGAGAAGACGTCTAAGCATTATGTGGCTTCTATCCATATCTGATTCAGGAATCAAACGCCAAAGACTTTTCAAAAGAGCGAGAAGACAAGTGTCTTTGGTTTTTTTTCTCTTAATTGAGACATTTTTTATGGTGTTTTTTAACAGGAATTTTTTTCGCTCTTCAAGCTCACACTTGTTTAAACCTTTGTATCCGCATAAAAAAATCGAAAACGTAGGGAAGATCGAAAGATAGTTTATTTAACCCTTTCATTCCTACGATCGAAACCTTCATTCTCCTAACTAGTATCATGGATTTCTTTGTTGGGTAGTCATGAGAATTTGCTGTTAGTTCAAGATCACACCTCTTAAGTTGATAATATTCTTCATTCTCAATACCTGTCTGACTGACATTTCATTGAAATCGCGAGGAGAATTTACGTACCGATCACTTGTGGAAGCCAAAGGGTTAACTTAAAATAGTTACATAAGCAGCCCACTAAGGCTGAAATGTACAAATTTACAAAAGAAACAATTAGTGATTTAAAAATTATTTTGGACTGAAATATAAAAAATAAGAAAATAAGTGTAAAATGTCACAAATAGAAGACTACACAAAGTAAAGCTACTACTTTGACATTGCGGATATAAAGACTTCATGAAACTATCAGTGCGTGTGACCGAGTGAACAAAAAGGCGCTTGTTTTCTTGGATAATATACATACTTCGGGGGCACTTAGTGGTGAAGTTTATGACTGTTTCGGCTGCTACCGCATCAAAGAAGCGTTGCGCCTCCTTTGCACGAAGTCAATTTGAGAGGAAAACACTTATCAGAGCATGCAGGCAATTATAAATATTTATCAAGGAAGAAAAGCTCGCCATTAAAATGCTAAATACAAGAACAAGTCAGAATCGTTGGCTCGATATTAAATTAAATGCTGTCCACAGAGTGCGAGAGAAAAATGCGGCTATAACACGGGATTCCAATCAGTGTCAGGTTTGTCTCCAGACTAAGCAGGGATGCAGTAAAAGTTTAGCACGGTCACAAAATAAAACAGTCCTCACAATATCTACAACCTTGCGAGATGTTCCCATTACATAGGTCTAGGCAAAGGCTACTCAACACTAAAGTCGCTTACTTTGTGAGCACAAACTAATAATGAAATCAGGAGGCAGCTGTACGTCAAATCTAAAATGATCCTTCAAAAGAACTCTTCAATTTAACCTGATGGTTTACGTTAAAGTTATGGTCACCTGACCATGTCCAGCTGTATTGTAACAGCATTCATTCTGCCGATTTTTCCATTATTGTAAGACCCACCTCCTCCCCCACATGAATCGGACTCGTTGTCTCCGCTACTTCCCCCAGAATAGCCTCCACCACCTCCCGCACCGCCTCCATCTCCATAGGCACCACCACCACCTCCAAATCCTCCAATAGCATTGTTGTACCATGCTCGTCCACCCTCCCCTCCTTGGAGAAACCCCTTGCCACCTTCTCCCCCATTTCCCATGCTACCTCCAAACTGCTTTGAACATCTTCCGCTGGAGTAGAAGCCACTCCCACCACCACCTGAAAACGAAGGGAAATGAAGCAAATTATGACCTTCTTCCTTATTGGTCAGCCTTCGTTATTTGTTTACCAAGGACAGTTCGAGAGCACTGCGCTGCAGAGTGCTCTTGCGCTGAGCTGTGGATCCTGTGAAATGTAAGCTACTTCGCCTCTTTTTTTAAGCAAGTAAACAACGCCATGCTTAGTCTCACTCACACCTGTCACGAGCTAGGAATGTGCTAGTTAACCAAGTATTGGCCAAGCATGCAAGCAAGGTTCTAGCGCGAATGTGACCACGGGGTAATAATGTGGACACTACAGCTGCCCTCACATCTACGTATAGTTGTACATAGAATTTACCATGTCCAGTTATTGTTAGCGGTTAAACGCTTTGCATAGTTTGGCGTCGTTAGAAAAGTAAGGAGTAGAGGCTTTGATCATGGCGGATACGCTTGTGTACCAGTCGAAACAAAAACGCAAGATCAATTTTTACAGCAATGTAGCCACCGTTTTTGAAAATGGAACATACTGCAAGGTATTGTGTTTGTTACTCCTGAATAAGGTAATGAATAACACTGCTGTTGCGTGGTTTAATGGCATTGCTTTATTTAGATGTCCTTGATCTGGATTATGTAATCGAAGATATCGGAATAAGTGACCTAATGAATAGTAAGAAAAAGGAATTGTTAGAATGTCTAAAATCTGACCTGACGAATGAACTGAAATGGTGTATTATTATACAAGTACTGAGATTTACTCTAAATAGAGGCGTCACAATAAAAATGGTCCGTCAATAGCTAGAACGAGTCTGATTGGTCGGATGATTTTTCTCAATAGTGAAAACATATCGTATGACCAATCATAGGCCACAGACGAAGTTTTTCACTAGTGAAAAAAATCGTATCAGTTTTAGCGCCTTTCAGGGACTGTTGTACTTGGCAAAAAGACGATCATGGCTTTTTCTTCGAGCAATTCAAGGTTTTTAGAGATAGTTTCGGTGGAAGACTTCGCATAAGAACAAGAAAACGAAAATACCAGGAAAAAAACTGAACAGAACGTGGATTTGCTAAGGGAATTTTTGATTTTGAAAGGTGACTCAAGGACTGTATAAGAGATTCCTCTACATGAGCTCAATTCATTCCTCAGTGAATTTATCATAACTGTAAGAAAGAAAGAAAATAAGGAAGATTATGAGCCCAGTACGTTGTGCGCTATGATTGCCAGTTTTTAACGGTTTTTTGAGAAAGAAGAATTACGGCTACAGCATTATGAAAGACGTGGAGTTTGAAAAAGTAAGAACGGCTTTAAAATCAAAACAAAAAGATCTCAAGAAGAAAGGCAAAGGCAGCAAACCAAACGCTTTGATCCCGCTCACAGAAGAAGAAGTAAATCTGCTGTATGACAAAGAAATGTTAGAAATTAAAATCAACTCCTGATGCTCTACTAAATACTGTCCACTTCCAGGTGATCTGGTGACGTAATTTGGAGAACTGGAAAGAAACATTTTAACGCCGTATCCCACAACAGCGCGCGGCCTTAGGTTTTGTTTCCAAATTTCCTGCAGTATTTCCATCGCCAAAACTCAACAGATCATTCCGTGTCTCCCACATTTCCAGTTACTGAATGAACATTCAAGTGGAAACCGCCGAGATATAACCTCGCCTCTGCCATGTTGAATTCGGAAATAACATTCAAGGCCGCGCACGGTTGTGGGATACGGCGGTAAAATTTTTCTCCCCAGTCCTCCGAATTACGTCACCAGATCACCTGGTTCGGGTTCCGAGGTTGTAAAGAACATCGCGACATCTGTTGGGTTAATATGCAACTACGCCAAACTATAAACGGGGAAGATTTCTTGGAGTACACTGAAAGACAAACAAAGATTCGAACTGGAGAAAATTCCGAGGATGTCAGGCAAATGAAAACCAAACTTGTTTTTTTTTCAGTTCCGGAGACTGATAGAGATCCCGTAGCGTTGTATAAATTCTACGCTGAGAAACTGCCGTCAGAAATGAATCATGACAACGTGCTATGTTACCTAGCACTAAACAACTGTAAAAAACAAGGCGTTATCAAGTTAAATTCATTAATGAAGACAATAGCAGAGAAAGATGGACTGTAAAGAAACATAGCGGTCGGAAAACTATGATTAAAACGTTGACAAACAACAACATCAAGCGACAGATAGTATTATGCAACTGTCTGGACATAAAAATATTCAAAATATAACCAATTATTCAGTAGTATCTGAAAAATAGCAGGTAAAAGTGCCTCGTGCTTTGAGTTGACTTACTACAGAAAGTCTAGAGAAAAGGAATACCTCTCAAGTTGCAGAATGCTCGACTGAAATTCATTCACCTATCTCGACGGCAGATAATCAACAGAGCCAGCAAGCGATGTCTCTTTTCAAGCGCTGTTATTTATGGAGGCCAGTCTACCATTTCCATTAACAGCTTTTATTATACATTCAACTCTCTAACTCTTTTGTGATTGGCCGAAAGCCTACAGTGAATTTTCGAAATCAGCGCCTGTGACGTCATATAACTGCAGATTATACAATTATCATGTCAAGGTCACTCAAGGTCACGGGTTATCATGTCATGTATGACCGCAGTGCATGATTTCTAAGGGTAATCATGTCAAGTTCATCTGCTTTGTGTTGCTTGCCGTCAGTGAGGAAGCAAAAAAATGACTTCCAGGTTTGTTTTCTTCAGTTACTTATTTATTGCTATTTACTTTCTCATCAAGCTTTTTTTCAATTTTTCACACATTGTCTAATTCTTAATTTTTTTTGTCAATCGAATTATGTGCCGCTGATTTGTATACGGTTTACTCGTTGACAAATAAATTACCAGTTCCACTCACTCATTTTTTTTTTCGTACAATGCATAATAAAACAATTATTGGATGAGGTTTTTGTGATATCCAGAATAATCAATGTCTCGGTAAAGGTACCTCGACCTTGATTATTCTGGATATCACAAAAACCTCATGCAATAATTGTTTAGAATCATTCCCCAAAATCGGCAATCTCGGAAACTAAAGATGAGTCTCCTCCAAAACGGTATAAAAGACTTAAAGTTCTAGATTCTGACTCCGATTAGAAAGCATTTCGATACTGTGATTCGCATTCTCAAAACAGTCACAAAACTAAACTTATAATTCTCTACGGTTTTCAAAACGTTCAGCAGCTTTCAAATAGAAATTTTCATTTTGTGCCATTTTTGTATCATTTAAATAAAATAAAATAAAAATATATTAAAAGAAATCTTGACTTAATTTCCGTTGATTGTTAATTTCAGTTTACAGTGTCCCCAATTAGTGCTCCAGCGCTAGAAAGACTAGACACTCAAATATAGAGTTACCTTCCTTCCTTCCTTCCTTCCTTCCTTCAATGTTTTGAAAAAACTCTAGTGTTGATTTAGCGTGGTCTACATTACATTTTGTCGTAAAGTGCTGATTTGGCTGGCCGCGATTCATGATCAATGTCACATGTTGTCATATCTCGATTTTTATTCCGTCGTTGCGATGAATAAAAACTCACTCGCTCCTTCCTGGCTCGTTCGGTTTATGATCTTTTATTCTTCACAACTCGCTAATGAAAATCGTACTCACTCACCAACCATGAGGTAATCTATATTTATTACGTGGGACACCCAGGGCAGACCACGTTTAAAATGCGCTTGGGGGTCGTTTTTATCGTAGTTACGTAGGTGGTAATTACCCATATGCCTTTCACGAAGTTCTTGGCTTGATACTGTCATATCGGCCTTACAACATGCATTCCTCGTTTTATTTTCACGTGAAAGGTTTTCGGAAAAGTTCACACGGACAGCCCAGAATGCACAACCTACTCCCTGTCTTCGAATTAATACGTTGTCAGACTGAATTCGCAGAATAAAAGAATCCCTCGAGTGATCTTCGTCTATTCTAAGACCTACAACAAGTTGCAGCAAAATTGTTGAGACACTTTCATTAAAAAACACCTTTTCTAGCTTCCAATGCCCGCCGTATCTAGAACTTAAACCTTTCCCACTTCCTCTCCCCTCTCCCCCTTTCAATGTTGACTGCTTAAAGTGGTACTATGATCAAAAAATCATTTCCTTTTCTTCTTCAGATTTTGAAAGCGTGTTTGCTTAACACCTAACTGGCAAAATTTTGAGCTTTGAGTTTTATCCAAAGCCTGTTTATTTTGAGTGTAAGTTTTGGATTTCACGGTCCGCCATTACTCACGTTCAAAACTGGCCGATTGGACCTCAGAGGGTTGGATCTAGAGAAAATGACGTCATTTACTCACTAGCTTAAAATTTCAGCGTGTAAACGCAATTTATATCATATGCAAAACACCGGTTTAAAAGTCTGAAAGCCCGAAACTCCCGTGCTGCATATTAATTCGGCCGCGTATACACGCATTGCATTCTTAAACTAGTGAGTCTTTGACGTCATTTTCTCCTAGACCCAGCTCTTTAAAGATTTTAAAGTTAGTAATGGCGGACCAATAAAAAAGAAAATTCCAGTTAAAATAAACAGGTGTCTTTTTAAAATCAGAACTTAAAACTTGGGTCAGTTAGTGTTTAGTCAACATAGTTTTGAAATCCAAAGAAAAAAAAGAATTGTTTTTTGGTCGTAGTACCACTTTAAGTTTCCAACATTTTTTGTCTTGCTAGCAACACTGATAAGGGGGAAGGGGGACTGCAGTGTGAGAGATAATAGGGAATATAATAATTCCCCAAGAATGTGAAGTGTCTCCACTATTTTTGCAACTTGTTGTGGCAACTTAAGCCTCCTTGATATTGATTTCGTCGATTAAGCGCGATAGAACAGCGATGAACGCAAAAAGATCTCACCTCTTTTCATTATACCCCTTTCCCACCACAAATTAATGTAACTAAATTTAAAATTGCTCCTATTTAATGTGAGATTGGTTTATTAAAACTTTTGAAGTCGCTTAACGCTGTAAGAAAACTAAAACGGGCGATTGCAGAATCACCCGGCCACCATTGTATCGGAGCTCAGGTGCGCGAAGCGCGTCAGCGGAGCACGATGGGTAAGATTTTTTGGGAAATCTATCCGTGCGAGAAATTTTGGTTATGACGTTAGCGTACGACCGTGCGTACAGACTGTCAGGGTGGAGGTGGGGAGGCAGGACAGCCTATGGGGACGGGGGTATTCGGGCAATTTTCCTTGGCGGGAAATCGCGTGGTAGCGTTGCATTTGGAAAACCGCGTTTTTTTTTCTGGCGATAAATCATATTAGTGAAGAGCAAAGGGATAAAAATTAAAGAGCAGAAAAGAGCACGAGAGAAGAGGCGACGAAATTTGCGAAATTGAAGCGAAGAAAGCTTGAGAGGCCGAGGAAGGAGAAGTAGATAACATTTCAATGAAGAACACGGTAAAGCTGATAGAAATAGAGCGAGGGACAAAACACTAATTTACAATGATTGGCTTTCAGAATCAAGGATGGCTTCCGGCAATTCTACTTTTCAATAAAACCTAAATGTAGAAAATGCAAAACTCCATTAATTTAAAAGATAACGCTTTTTTGATTTGGTATTTACACGCAAAAGGATAAATACTTGCGCATTTAGTTTTCGACTTGAGTTTATAAAACCTAAAAAAAAGTATCAGTTTTTATCAGATTAAGGTAATTCCCTTGAAATTGTTCTACTATCAAAATTTTTTAGAAACTTGGCATAATTAACATTCATGATATGAAAATTTTAAAAATGCAATAAAAAGATGGGGTCACCGTGCTTGTTTCGCGTCAGCAGGCTCGTAAAATGGAGTATTTTTACTGTTTTCGCGTTAAAAATTCGAATCACCTTCATACAGAATTAAGTCTTGGTTCCTTCAAAGACACAAAATTTTATTTTGAAAATAAAGCTTCTTTTATTTACATAAGCAGCAATGCTTCATTTACGCCGACTTTGATTCCCTGGTTGTGGGAATAGTGCACTATTTGGGACAGTCTCGTGGTTAGCTTGAAGTCCTCGCCTTGGGTAAAATACACCCAGTACGGAACTGTTTTCCGAAAAATATTCATGTTCTACTATCAAACTTTTTTTCTTCTTCAAATATATTATTTATTGGACTGTTCCTAGCAAATACGTGAAAAAATAAAATGGGGGGTCACCGTGCTCGTTTCAGAGAAAAGGAGCATTTATTTGGCTATCGGGTTTAGTTTGAGCGAAATCTCTTACATTTTGTATGCGCACGCGCTCATGTGCGCGCGCTAATGATGCAAAAATCGTGCGCAATAGGGATGCGTAATGCAATACTAAGGAATTACCTTAAGTGGGATTTTTTTAGGATTTGTCTCGGATGTTCCTGAAGTCAAATTTCTCATGTTATCCCTTTATTTTGCTTTTTACGAAAAAGTCAGTGGCAAGAAATTTCTCTGGTATTTTCAGGTTTTGCCTGTTTCAGTCAAAATAGAAAAATGTCGACTTTTTTCCGCTTCGTTTGTTTGACTTCCTTGATTGACAGCTGTCAAAAATATCGCGCGGTATTAAATACTTCCATGACTTGGACATTTTTGAGCCATTTTTACTTTGATTGTATGGATTTTTTTTAAGTAATGTGGACGTTATAATGAGTCAAGTACAGTAAAGGCAAAGAAAACCTACAATGAGATCAGTTCCTTATTTAAGCAAAACTTTCCAGAAATTCGCTAGGGCTTATGGGAAATAAACTTGCGTTTAAGAGGGTGTTCATGTGTATGTAGCTTAAGTGCGGCCTTTCATAAAGTTAAAACGGACGAAGGAAACGAGTACTACGACTTCTGGGTACAGTTGTTCAAAAGCCGATTAACGCAAATTCAAGATTAAAAATTAACCAAGGAGTTTATTTCTCTACTCCCAAGTGCTGTTCAACACTGAAATTCGGCAGAACTTTACATCAGAAGAAATCAATCTTGAAAAACAAAAATAAGGAAAAGAAAGTGAAACAAAAGCTTACACTAATCCTGGATTAAGTCAATCGGTTTTCGAACAACCGGGCCCTGGTTTATAGGGGAATCATTACCTTTACTGGCGTCATTGTTCACATTTTGTTTCATTAACTTACGAGTTCAAAAACATTGCTCAAAAAAGGCATCACGCTATTACAAATTGGCTTCAAAAGGTAAAAGAACTTGTTCAAAGTCGTTAAATCTCCAATTTTAAGCCTTTTAGCCTTGATAACGAGCCAGTTATTAGCCATCAAAGACAGATAAATTCTTTGGTGGCAAAAGCGCTAATGATGCCATGTATTCTTTGTAAAATTTCGAGCTTTCCAATCATCGATCATTGCTCAGATTATCCGGAATTCAAACTTTCAGAGATCACTCATTATGCAATACTTTCAATATACTGTAAAAAATTCAGTACTTTATTCTCGACTGACTGATTAAGAAACGATAGCCTTGTGGTAATGAGGCAAAAAATGTAAACAAAGATTCCCCGATTCTCGGGAGGATAGAGGTGCAAACCGAGGCAGTGTAATTCAACCAGTTCGGTGTACTTCGTTTTTTGGAAAATGTGTTTTTTTTTTTTGTCTTTCTCAATCATCAAATCCTTTACTTTTTGTACTTGAGTACTTGCCATCTGTCTCTTAATCCAGATACACGGACCACTACATAAACATAAACTTAAACGCAAGTATCCTTCCGGTACTCTTCGAACGTCTGGAAAGTCTTGTTTAAATAAGTCACTGATTTTTTAATTGTAAGTTTTGTTTGCTTTTACTGTACTTGACTCATTATAACGTCCACATTACTTTCAAAATGTTCCATAAAAGGGCGCCAAATTCAAATTCAGATTCATTAGACAAATAGCGCAGAAATGTCCAAGCCAAGGAAGTATTTAATACCGCGCCACTTTTTGACAGCTGTCATAGAGAAGGTCAAACAGAGAAAGCAGAAAAAAGTCGACATTTCTCTATTTTGACTGAAACAATTCTAGAGAGATTTCTCGGCACTGAGTTTTTCGTAAAAGCGAAATAAAGCGATAACTTGATCAATTTGACTTCAGGAACATCCGAGACAAATTCTAAAAAAGTCCACTTTATCTGTAAAAAATACACACTTTTTTCAGGTTTTACAAAGTCAAGTGAGATAAAAAAAAAGCTTTAGTATTTTTCGTTTTGCGTGTACATCGCAAATCACAAAGGTGTTTGTTATGGAGTTTTGCATTTTCTATATTCAGGTTTTATTGAAAAGTAGAATTGCCGAAAGCGATCACTGATTTTTCAGGTAATGTTTTCCATGCCTAGCTGCCTCACATATTTTGTAAAACTCGCCAAAAAAAACGAAGTGACATATTTCAACAATCACATTATAGGCTTTCAGTGTCATGTGGATGACTAGTCGTTAACTGCTTATTTGAACTGTGAAATTGCAGCCGAATAACCGAATTTACTACTCTTTAGCTGGCTTGACTTTTTAATTAGGAAGATTTTTGCTGTTGTTCTAAACTGAAGAGAGAGGGTGTAAAGATTATCAGTCAAACGGAAAATGTTGTGAAAGAGATTAATGTGCATGTAATTTCAGTTTTAATTTAGTTGTTGATTAAAATTATTGGTTATTGTTTGTGCACAAAGGCTTGTTTATTTACAGCTGTCAGCTTAGAGGTGTTTGATCACTACAAAATGTATACCCTAATGACAATTAATTTTGTACTTTATGTAGAAGCTTAATGTTTTCCATCAACCTCGTTCCCAGGGCTTTGCCTTGAAAACGAGGTTGTATTTCCATATGCACTTTAATGCTTCTTGGGTTAGAAACGGGAGCTCCGCTTTTAGGCCTAGCTAAATCTACATCTTCTTCTTGTGCTGGCATCCTTTGAAGAACGAGGCAAAAACAACGGACGTTATTCATATGAAAATTAAGTGACTGGGTATTCTGCAATCTAGCCACTAAAATGTCACAGCGATTTAAAGATACGGGAAAACTGCTTTTTTCCTGAAGTTATGTAACACTTTTAATTTATCTGGCTAGCTTTCCTGATTGAAGTTTTCGCTGCTTGCGTTATGGAATTTGCACGCGCGTGAATCTAAACGTGAAGGTCAAGTTTTTTCAGAGGTGATTAGCCTGTCCCTTCTTCTAATTACCGCGTCCTTGCTACGCCATTTTGCTTTAACCCATTGTCAGTAGCTAAAGGGAAAAAGCCTCGTTTAGTCATCGATCTCAGGCATGTTAGCAACTTACTTTCGCTCGTTATCTCAAGTCCTCGAAGAGGGGCACTGGTTTATTTACATGGCACTTCAAGTCAGGATATCTGTGTGGATCACCAAACCTATCTCAGTTTTTCTTGGCGGTTCAATGGCGTGCTGAGATATTTTACTTTTGCAGTTTTGCCTTTTGGCCTTAGTAGCGCTTGTTTTTGTTTCACCAAAATGATGCGACCCTTAGTCAAGCGTTGGAGATCGATGAGTCATAGCAGTTTTGTCTATCTCGATAATGGGTTCGGTAGTCAGCCTGATAAGTGATCCGCCGTTATTCAAAAGAGAGAGCTTAACTATTCGGGTTTTCTCGTGAATGAATATAAATCCCATTGAGCTCCCATGCAAGTTGGCGAATGGCTGCGTTTCTTGATCAATACTATTGCCATGACTTTCCAGATCCCGGAAGCTGAGGTGCGAAAGCTCAAGAGTCTTCTGAGCTCTGCGATTCGGGATAAGTCTTCCCCGTATCGCGAATTAGCTAGGATCGCGGGTTCTATAATTTCTGTAGCTCGGGCGGTAGGGCCGTCATCACGTCTATTCACCCGGCAAATGTACCTGTCAATCGAATCTCAATCGGCGTGGGACCACACCCTTCATTTTTCCTCGGCTCTTTTGGAGGAGTTAAGATTCTGGTACTGTAACATAGTTTAACGGCTATTCTCTTCGGCCTCCCCCGAACTCGTTAACGATTATTTCTTGTACTGTGATGCTAGTGACGTCGCTTTCGGTGGTTTTTCGGCCTCCTTGGATGGCGTGACGGCCAGCGGTATGTTCACTGCTGAAGACCTGAGTTAAAAGCCATTTATTATGTTTTATTGTCTTGCGTGGAGCGACTAAAGCAGAGGAAGGTCAAGATTTTCACGGACAATCAGGGGGCTGCGAGGATAGTTTCTGTCGGGAGCTCCAAAGTCCACCTCCAGTCAGTTGCTATGAACATTTTTTATTTCTGTCTTTCAAATGGGATCTCCCTCGAAGCGCAGTGGATCCACAGGTCGCGGAATGAGAAAGCTGATCTCCTTGGCAGATTCGTTGATTAATGGGGATTCGTTAATTAATGGGGTCCACATGTCGGTTGTCGGTTAAACTATTATTACTTTGTCGGTTGTCGGTTAAAATTTTCGACCTTTGTCGGTTGTCGGTAAATCCCAGTTAATTTTTATGTCGCTAGTCGGTAATTATTCCCTCGTTTTGTCGGTAGTCAGTAATGGGTTCTAGCCCTTTGTCGCTAATCGGTTAACCTCATTCACACCCTCTAAGAGTCATCGCTTTGGGCAAAGATGGCAGGACAAAGGGAAGATTCGGTTGTGGTCTCCGGACGTTTTTTCAGTGTTGCTTCTAGAAAAATTGAGAAGCGATTAAAGTAACTTATCTTATTCAGCCTTCCATTTTATCTTTTCCCCTGCATCACCACTAAGGAAACAGAACACCATATCTTATCATTCTTAATACCGTCATCATCATCATCATCATCATCATCATCATCATCATCATCATCATCATCAGCATCATCGTCAACTTACTTTATACACGACATCTTATCACAAACAAAGTGGCCTTGCTAGGAATCATTCCTAACTAATGAGTACAATCTACGACATTTAATTAATGTTCTACAATAATAGTATAAAATACATCTGTTATTTTCCATACAAACCTAGTCTTACTTAGTTTGTAAGAAAAATATACATTACAATATTAAAAAAAAAAAACCGATATATCACATTCATTCGTTTCTTACATAAACATAACTTCGGATTTTAACTGTTCAAAAGTTTTAGAAATAACAATCTTTCCCTTTGAGTGAGGTCTCCAAGTCTCTTAGGGTGGGCTGAGTTCTTAAAACTGGGGAAACTCTATTCCACAGAACAGATTCTCCAAACTGTAAACTCTCTTTTCCAAACTCTGTTCTAGGTCTAGGGATGTGAAAGTTAATTCATGCGTTTCTAAGGTTATAGACATGAACATTTGCTGTGTTAGTAAAGAATCGCCTCAGGTATGATGGGGAAAGATTATTATGCACCTTGTACATGCACAAAGCAATAGAGCATTTGAGCTTATCTCGTAATTAGAAAAGGTGATTATTCTGGCAGCCCTGTTTTTAATTTTTTTTGGATTTTATCTGCTAGTCCTATCCCAATATTCCCCCAGACCGTACAAAAATAATGAATGCATTAAGTAATACATTACTAATGCATTGTACATATTTATTCCTGTATCAGATGGAATGAAGGGGCTGATGCGTTTCAAAACTTTAAGACCAGCGGATATTTTCTTTGTAATAAATTTCATATGGGAGTGTCATTCAAGTGATTTATCTATGTTAACTCCCACATATTTATGTTTTACTACCCTAGTATATGTTTGGGTATTTAACTTAGAGTTTCTTATTTATATGAGATAAATTTTCTTGGCTCCCAATCACCATGAATTTAGTTTTCTTGACATTCAAGCATAGTTTGTTGGTAGAAAGCTATAATTGGATTTGAATCATGTCATAGTTCATTCTTTGTTCGGGAACAAGAGGGACTTCGGCTGAAAAGGTAAAATTGGTATCATCAGCATGCATTCTGGGTTTTGAGAAAATATTGCAGGCGGGAAGATCATTGATGTAAACAGTAGACAGTACTGCATTTTTCAGCTCATCTACTGATTGAAGATTGTTTCAACACTGCGATGAACGGAAAATCAAAGCTGGGATCTGGCCATACTTTCTGCTAGAACTGTTTGTGTCTCTTGACGATTTTTTTGCAAAGGTAACTGCAACTCCTGAACAAGAGGCGCTGGCCACTCCGTCATTGAGGTGATAGGAATTATAGCTTGTTGTGATTTTCGATGTCGCAGTGTATATTACACCTGCACGAATTGAAATCCCATGGGAAAAAAGGACCTCAAATGTTTTGACACTTGAACTGGTAGGATAGGAGCCAATCTTCTCCGCAAGCAAGGTACTACCACGGTACAAACGAATGGTGACCTGGAAAGTAGTTGAACCACTGATCACTCCCCACAAGCGATACCCTTGCAAAACAACGTTTCCACTGGTTTGGAAATCAATGGCGTCAACACGACCAGAACTGTGTGACCATGAACCTCTCGGAATTTTGGATCTGCTGCGCCAGCAGTCACAGTTAACTGCACAAAAAAAAATAAATATTCGGTAGAAAGTTTCAGCCAGAAAGAACTTTTAATATCAGGCAAAACAAACTGAGAGATTACATTGACTTGAGTAGTGAATAATAAAAGAAAATCAAGGTAGATAGAGAATAACGGAAGAAACTAGTTAGTTCGATGACTCCAGAAATTAGTCCAGTCCAGTAGTGATCAAATATCAAAACTGAACGAAGTATGATCGTTTGGCTCAGAGTAGTCCTGAGAAGGACTGTTGTTATGCATCAGTTAATTCCAGCAGTGCCCATCCCCACCCCCCTCCCCGGGGGCTAACCCTCGGGCATTACCATTAAAAAAAAGAAAAAAATGGGCAAATTCCCCAGGGTGGGGACACATAGGCTGTCTAAATGCCCAGCCCCCGGGATCGTCACCTTGAAGAATCAAGACATTTTAAATGATGAGAGATCGCATTTTAAGCCCGCAAGATTTGTCTTGAAGATCGCATCATTTGAATTCGCAAGCCTTCTGTTTTTTAACTCCACTTTCACGAATTTAAAAATTGCTAGGCTAGTTTTAAATGAGAAATGCGAAGTAGTTGTGTTTACGCAGTCTTCACGTCAGTGATTGTTTTATGATGTTTGTTCATCTTGTCGCTTTTATACATTCATATGCTTGCAAGTATAAATGAAGATATCTTTAAAATTAAAAACATCCACAAGTTTTTCGAGTCCGTCACGGACAAGCCAGTCTTTAACGAAGGCCTCGTCTTTTCCGATAAACTCTTCCATGTTAATTCGAAAACACGTGTGTCAAATGCCTGGGGGTCGCCCCGGGGTAGGAATGAGCAACATGATTTACATAAGAAAAGAAATGAGGTTTTCATCAAAGCAAGGTCAACTCCAGCCTCACTTTTATTCAAGGCCTGGTAACTGAGCACAGAACTATAAAATGGTCAATAGACCACTTTCGATATATTAAAATTCAGTGCGAAACAAAAGGCATCATCTCGAGGCTCTGGGGAATAAACTCACACAACTCCTTATATTTATTCCCCAGGGCCTCGAGATGATGCCTTTTGTTTCGGACTGAATTTTAATGTATCGAAAGTGGGCCGACATCGTTCCTCAAACTCCCTAGTATTTTAGCCGAAGGTCATCATGGAATTCAATTAATGATAAAGTAAATACAAAAAAAAATCTTCAGTCGTATTTTACGTTTTGTCCTCGGTCTGGTTGTGGAGTTAATGCAGAATACCCGACCACTAAAAATGTTTCCTTGTAGCAGCATCATTTAAAGAACGAAGCATATATCAAGTACATTCATATGCAATTAAGTAACCGGATCTTCTGCAGTTCAGCTGAAATAGGAAACCAGGAATCTTTCGGTTAACATCCTTAGTAGTTAGAAAAACGCTTAGGAGCAAGGATGACTAGAAACGAAGAAATATGAGACCATAACTATTTGAATTTGAAATTATAACTGATGACGGCGGTCTCTTCAGGGAAAATGTTTTCTTTTTTACCGTATGAGACGATTTGAAGCACTTGGGATGTTTGTTAAACAGATGAACGAGGGACAGACGGATGATATATTAAGGGAATGATAAAGTTTTCTTTACTTGTGAACTCTAAAATTTAAGCCTTTCAGTTTTGACAACGAACCAATGACATTTTGTACTGGGTGAACAATTCTAACAGCTCAACTCTCGCTTTTTTCAAGGGTTATTGTATGGGTGAGTGAATTAGAAAACAACTTAAATGGAATAAATTCAATTGTCTTAAATTTTCAATTAATAAATGTTTGCTCCCCTAAAGCGAAACCAAATGAACGCAATAAAGCGAACTCGAGGACCCTTATTAAAACATCACGTGAATTATGGGTACGTGAGGCGTCCAAAACAAAACTGTCTGCATCATTTGCGATGGACGTTACCTGATCAGTTTCTTCCGTCTCCTTAAAATCCTTTTTTGGCAAGTGCGTTTATAAGATCTTATGGTATTTGTACAGGTGACATTCTTGTCACACTCGTTTTCAGAAGAACATTTGTCAATGTCTTGAGCAAGTTAAATATCCAAAAAATCAATAGTTGGTGATTCGAACTCTTTCCGTGAGAATGCGTTTTTCATAGTTTCTGTCACGATCTTGCAGCAAAATCTATCTGCTACCGATCTCGCATAATGTTCTCGGTCTACTAGGTGGAAAACGCGAGGTGTTCAATTCGCGCTTTTTTCAAAGGTAATTCTATGGTTGAGTAAACTAGAGGACAACATGGGTGAAATTCAAATGCCTCAAATTGCAATATACAAACGATTGCCTCCCTAAAGCGAACCAACTTAACACAAGAAAGCGAACTTTCAACTTTTATCAAGTGAAGCTATGATACTCGCAGTTATGAACGCAATTTTTGCAATTGCGTATAGAAGCCTGAAAATTCGAACCCGTGACCTCGCGATACCGATGCGACGTTATAACCAACTGAGCTATGAAGCCACTGACGTTGGGAGCTGGTCATTTGTGGCCTCTAATGTTCCCGTGAGGAATGAATCAACGATGAAATGACATATGAAATGGATCATATATGAACTGCGGATATGAAATCAAGTGAAGCTATGATCCTCATAACTGCGAGGATTTCATATTCGCAGTTCATATATGATCCATATCATATATCATTTCATCGTTTAAACGTTTGGTAAAAGATCACGTGACTAATGGGCACGCAAGTTGTGCAAAGCAAAACTGCCAGCATCCGTCGAGATAATACCTGCATTAGACTGGATGTTACTTGAGCAGTTTCTTCCGTCTCCTTCATATCCTTTTTTGCAAGTGCAATTGTAAGATCCTACGGTATTCGTGCAGGTTGCATTCTTGTTACACTCGTTTTCAGATGAACACTCGTCAATGTCTGGAACAAGTTAAATATCGGAAAAATCAACAGATGCCCATTCAAACGCTTTCAGTGAGAGTTCATTTTTAAAAGTTCCTGTCTCGATCTTGCCAAAAAAAGAATATATGTACTACCGACCCCGCATCATTAACTTCAGTTGTCTGCAATTTGTTGTAAATTAAATTCACCTGATAAAATTGACCAGTAACATTGACCACTTTATTTTATGGCGTATCATTTCATCAAGCTCACCCTAAAATAACTGAAGAAAAAGATGCAACCTCTGCCTTAAAGAGAAACGTAATGAACTTGTATGTTATTGCCGCCACAGAAACAATGTGTTGGTACGTAACAACTCAACATTTAAACATTGAAATTTACCCTAACGTTAATTATGTAAAATTTACATCGCACAAGTGAGTAGTGCTTTCCGCGCATTCTGATTGACTAGCTAGGAAGTGAATAGCAAGTACCATAGTCACCTCTGGGCAAAAGTAGAAAAACACAATGGCTTCCAGTTTCGTTTCTATTACCGATAAACTCGGTTGACTATTCGACTTTTCTGGCACATACTAAGAAACAATAATCACCTCAGTGTCAGTGAAAGTGGTGGATATTTACCTCCACTTCGGTGAATAATTGCTAAATGATAGACCTTTTGACAGTTTCTGACGCCATCTTGGCTGCGGGGCAAACACGGTTTAGATTAAACCTCAATAACTCCGCTGCAAAAACGCAGATTTCAAAAATGTTTAAAATATTTTTAGCATTTTTTAGATTATCATTCACTTAACGGAAAACTAGATCGTGGCACTGAGCACAACGTCTAAAAATTCTTCGCGGGAATTTGCATTATTTTGTTTACAAGGGTGCATACATAATTTACAAATTTCGTTTACGGTTGTTATAATTATACCTTGATTCTGATCGTCATGATTAACGAAAATAATCCTTTTGGGGGGTATTCTCGCTCACAATAATCAGACCTTAAAATATTTATGATGGTTCAAAATCGGCAAAATTCCCGTACATTCACTGTAATTTAAGCCGTGTTTGCCCCCACCCCCTTCCCCAACCAATATGACGTCTGAAACCGTGAAAAGGTGTATTTTAGTTAACATTTTAAACTTCATATCAGTAGTAGATACCCAAGCAATTCCTTCCATCATAACTGTATCCTGAAGTGCATCTACAGGTGAAGGATCCATCATCATTAATGTAGGTAGCATTCTCTGGACAGGCGTAAGAAAACCCTTGGCACTCGTCGTAATCTAAATTGTAAAATAAATATAATCAACCGACTATGCAGCGTTCCCAGATAAATAACTCTTACTGGCATAGCTCAAGGGTCGTACTGCTATTTACAGGTGCTTAATTACAACTTAGCTTCGCGCACGACGAGTAATATTAATTTTCGACCCTTTCAAAGATATCGAGATCTTACGGAAAAAAACCAATTGCTTCCACCTCTTTTGAAGATGCGCACGTAAATAATTAGGGCTTTAAAATACCTCCCTTTCGCTAAAACTTCAGAGACTTGTTCCAACTACTTTTTTTTATCTTTCCTTTACACCACAAGTACAGTCACTCATTCAAAACCGATCTCGTCGGATAAATAAGCACTTTATCTCGATCCCGGCGTTTCGGTAAACCTCGATATTGGCTTTTGTCGCGAATTTGAAACTGGTTTACCAAGTAGACAGCTTCTCCAACATCCATCGATTTGGCTGCGAATACATGAAGTCAGTTTTTGGTGGAAAATTTGAACGCGAACCTCGGCACCAGCATAAAAGCTACATTACGATTGGCTTACTCCGAGAGAACGGAGGGCAGTTCGCTTTGAAACAGCCACGTGGGGACGAGGACCGTTCAGTTGAGCCATCGTCTGAGGGGCCATGAAGGAGACTATGCTTTGGCTAGCTCTCAGCTGTATTACTTCATGCTAACTCCCTACCTTTCTTACAGCTGTACTTATGGCAGCTTGAACAGTTGACATCATTCCATTTGAATTTGTGAGCCTGAAGTGAGCCAAGTGTGTGTACGCAATCCTCATTACGGAAGTTATTGGGTTGATTCGTTGCCCAGTAATGGAAGTCAAATCGTGTTCCATCACTCCAAACGAACGTTCCTTCACTATTAATGTCAGACAAACCGAGCCAACCATTTTCTCCGTCGTGTAAGTTTTGCAGAAAAACATTTTCTTCTTGGTTGTGAACACTGGGTAGGTTAGCTCCTACTGTGGCACACCTACTCTGGCCATTGCTCCAGGAATCACAGGATGATATTTTTTGGTAGCAATAACCTTTAAAATACATCCAGTCATCGGGGCAGATATCTGAAAATGAAAACAAAAAGTGATACGTTAAGTGTTGACAAATCCCCTTTTTAAAAAGGCCTATTTTGAGAAAATGAAAATTTTGGCATTTTTCAAGAAAAAACCTTTCTCCACTTGTTTATCGCTTAACGAGACGGATCAGGTCAATAATCATCGAGTGAAGTCCTCTCTTTCTCTCTCGAAAATTTTTCAAGAACAAAAGCAACTCGCAATCGCTTGATTTTGTCTGCAAAGGCTAAATTTTACTTTTAAAGAGAAACTGAGATGTTGTTGTATGCTCTGTTTCTTATTCTCGAACAGGCCCAACCTAACCCAGTAGGTACCTTGCAGAGTTAAAGGGGCACGGTCATGCTAAATTTGCAGTTTTAGGTCAAAAATGGGTAAAAATCTAAATTAGTACTTTAGCTCACACATACAACATTCCTGACAACCCACTGACCAGATATGAAATATATTTAATTTTTGGTGTCTTTGTGAAGACACTGTCTCAAAACTTGAAAAAAAAGGCCAGTTTTTTTCAATTTCCATCCTCTCCATCCTTGGCTGCAAACAACAAATAAAACTACAGGATTATTTTGTGATTTTCATTGACGTCTTTTAGTGTTTGGAAGTTTGACTAACATAGCGTGACACTGCACCTTAAAGGGGATGCGTCACGCAATTTAGCCAAATTCAACGCCTGGAAACATAAAACTAACTGCTTAGAACATTGAAGGAAATTTTGAATAAAACAGCAAATACAAGAGGAGGCAGGGATGGGAAAAATTGGAGAAGATTAAAATGGATTGTGAATTGGGTATTTGAAAACTGTTAAGGCTAACATTTTTTTTGACCGAACACCTTCGGTCATTCTTCGGTCATTTTCGGTCGAAACGTCGTTATCAAGTTTTAAGTGAACGTCATTTGACGTTCAAAAAAGTCAGTGTCTAAAATTCCTTACAGTAATTATGCAAATTTCTTTGACTGCAATTTCATTATATTTCGTTTAACGTTATGTTTGTTGTATAGCGAGAAGGGGCGACTAAAATGGTAAAATGACACAATATTTACTTATTTACCTGCTAACACCGCGTACGACACAGTTAGTGGGTCAAACCGCTGAACAAATAACTCTTTGACGCAGATTCTGAATCTTGCGTTGCTGATGAACTTAAGGGAAAAACAAGAACAATAAGCAAAAGTGACTCAAAATGCGAAATGCACTGCGTATAACATGTCAGCGTCGTTTTCAAGACCTTTCCATTTGTTTTGGCGTGCTCTGGATGCGAACATATTACAACATCTTTGATACATTACGAATTCTTTCACCTTTCCACCCTAACCCTTCCCCCTTTTCCAGTCAATCAAGGAACACGATAGGCTATGGATTGAGAATGGCTGACTACACATCAAATATAACAACTTATAAAAGGTGATCGGATAGTTTAATATTTGCTCGCGGTTTTTTTTTTCCCTCTTACCCTGACAAACAAAGAACTGAATACAAATCTTAAGAACCAAAGTATGGTGTGTAGCTATTGATGTTAATGGTGTAATGTGCTCGTGGGAAAGATAATAGACTGGTTGATAGGCAACGGGGAGAGGACCACTGACGAATCAGTGTCCAGGGCAGGAGCCTATGACTCTCTTTCTTTTTCAATGACACGTGCGGTTTGGGAGAGGTACCAGTTTTGTGCGAGCGTTAACGATTCCAAGTTAATGTTTCCAAGATGGCTTGTCATGGCTAAACAATAGACCCCTTTTCCGGGGTTTCGCGCCTGGGAAAGCCTTGAATTTCAACTGCAGTGAGAAAGGGAAATTCTCCAAATTATTATGGGTTATCTTTGATAGTGTGTGTCTCTCTTATTGTGAGCAATTGTAGGCAACCCAACGTGTTCTTTTTTTCCTATTCTCTCTTCCCAGGAAACCCACAAGCATTTTAAATCTCTACCTCAATCCAGCTGACAATTCCGTTGCAATCCGGAGATGCATTCCCTCCTCCGCTAGAATGCTTGGCTGTAAGTATTACTATTGGGTGGTTATTGTACGTCCGTGTAAAATTCACGTTCTGTAAATCACAAAATAAACCCGGTATCTTTGTCAACAGGTAGTGTTTAATTAAATTTCTTCCTCTCATGGCGAGTCAATTGCAAAGTGCAGAGTCTTTCTGGTGAAAATAAAACCGTTAAATTAACAAACAAGTTAATCTCCACTAAATGAAATCAGTACCACTACCCATCGCAATCATTTCGCAGTTGAGCTAAAAAAAATCAGATCAAGTCAGCCTATAGATGTTTACCACATTTATAATTACAGAGTTTCACTTTCGACAAGGGTTACGCATCAAAATCCATTGAAATTCAAGAGCTTTGCGCTTGTTATCGACGCTTGGTACCATGGAAAATTGTTTGGTTCTTTCTCGTTTCATTTGTCAGAGACTTTTAAACAAAGAAGAGGAATGTGCTGCTTTTGTAATTATGAGGCACATGCGGAAACGCCTCTGAGAGATTATATTTGAACTAAGACAAAAGCTTCCATATCCAAATAGAATGGCTTTGAAGATGGTCATTTTGAAAATTTTGATTGTGGCCGTACAACCGTACTGATGACGAAGTCCACTCAAGTGATTACTGTTTTTCTAAAAATTAAGTGTTTAAGGATGACGATATACAAATTAAGTCATTATGTTTATCACTGCAAGAAAACTCGTACTGTTATCAGGATGTCTTGCAATGGGAAATGTGATTTTGGTCATCGCAGCGCGGATTGTTACGAATAAAGTGAAAAATAGGAATATGACAAATGTTCCGTTGACATGGCAAGTGAGATTTGGACACTAATAAATGTAATCTGCAAGGAAATGGACACATGGAAATGGGATTGGTAACCCCTTGCCCTCTTCGGGGCATTTTTTTTTTTATCATTGTTACATTTCCACACCTGGCAAAACGCGAAATTGTTACTCTTGGAAGGTAAGATCCCATTTGGAAAGCTGACGTTGTTGTGCTCTGAAAACAACGGTCTGTGTAAGGTTTCGAACGCCAACCAATTCTGAGGAGAAAAACAAACCAATAAGTAACTCAGTGTTTTTATGCTCGAATTTACTTACATTACCTGTTGGAATGCAAAAAAAATCATGGTTTGTATTAGGAGACACTCTCCCACCTTGGATTCTCTCGTTTATCACACGGATACTGCAAAATTACTTGATGCTGATTGGTTAACAGTTGCGCAGCCAAAGCAAGCGTCCTTGCCCCAGTTGGTCAAGCGATGGATAGCGCCATCCACCGTAGAAATCACTATCCACTGGATAACCCAATTGATTTTGCGAGTGTTTATCCGCTGCATAGTGATCTATCCAGTGCATTGCGCTATCCATCGTTTGAACAACTGGGGCCTGATTGGTTAACAGTTGCTCAGACGGAGCAAGCGAGGTTACAAGAGAATCTTTATCCACAAATAAAGTGCTTTTAATAATTATTTCTGTTGACAGCAACGATTTATGGAATTGACCTTAAATTAACCAAATGAAAGCGTGTTGCTGAAATTTTAAGACTTAAGTGTTCATTTGTTGCGGAATTGAACTGTACGTTTGCACGTTTATGCCATAAACATGTAATCCGAATGTGCCATTCGGGCAATTTTGTGAAAACTATAAAAATACGCGGGAAATTAATCTTTAATTCTCCTCGAGCCAATGCTATTACACATATACAAATCAACGGACAGTCTGCAAATGTGTCTTAAGGACGTTCGCGCGAAAATGAAATAACCTGTCATGACTGATAAACCTTTCAGACGAGGCAAAAAAGCCAGCTAGAAACTTCTACAGACCTGACGTGCCCCTAGAACTTCCCTGCTAGCAGAGGTCTATTTCCTTTTGCGTTTGCTGCGCTAACGAGTACGGGAAAAGAGACCTCTGTCATGGATCGAAATTCGCTGTGTTGAGCATACACAGAGGTTACTTAGCGATCGAATCCTCACGTGATGGCTTATGCAAGCATGTGGAAACCTTTTTAGGTGATTCGGATAAATTTTAAAACATTGACACGTTGGATGCCCCTGAATATAAACTTATTCAAGGTCCCAGCCACGAGCTTGTGTCACGCAACAGTAAACAACGCGAACGTTTTCCTGATACTAATGAAATTGTAACCATACAAAATTCTGAAATGTCATTAAGTTTGTTGCTGTTGTTGTTGTTATTGTTTCTCTTTTGTGGAACAAGAACGAAAAGCTAAAAACGGAACAAACGCAACTTTTTTCTCCATTTGCTAGCTATACATAGAGTCTAACTAAAGAACAACATCTTTAAAACCAGGGATAGCTCATCACTAAATCACAAAATTAGTCCGCACTGCTCACCACAGAAATATCATCGTGAACTCCCGCAAAGTTCTGCAGTTCTCGGGTACAAATCTTAAACCAACGTGCAGATACGTCTTCTAACCAGACACTGGCTGCGTCATGCTTCAAGCTTGATCTATAGTGCTCGGCTGTTATGAAGACAGTTGGTTGTGAAGAGAATTTCCCCTGATAATTTAAAAATTAAAGGAAACATCTAAATCCAACGCTTAGGTTTTTAGACTGCTAAGGTGAAAAACATTGTTGAAAAAAATGCGATCAATTGGTGGAATAACACACCGAGTTGAAAAGGTTGTTTGGCTTAATACTTCATTTCCAAAATCAAAATCAATCATTTTTGGCATGCTGATGGCATTAAACACACGTTCAAAAACTGTAGTGTTATCTTAAGCGAATTTGCGCGTCTACGTAGTTTGTTTGCGGGTTGGCGAAGGATTGTCTTTACAATTTTAAAATTAACCATTAGGTCGCTCCTGGTATAGAGGCAACAAATCCGTGGATGAAAGATATCAATGAACTGAGTTTACTTACGCTTGGCAAAGTGACAGTCTGACAACTAGTTCCAGTCCACCAACGAGAAAACTTTTTCTCGCCCGCAATTCCACCGGGAGGAGCTCCCTGATAAGCGACCCAATCCACAGTAGCAAAGCTATCTGAAGGGTAATCATTTCTTCCTGCTCTGGTCACACATGCAGTGAATTGAGTACTGTTCACACTTTCAACCCAAGGAGTGGTGGCTTCATGGACATACGCTGGGTCAGAGTAGTTCACATGATTCACAGTAAGCTGTATGAAGATCTTTTGGTGAGGGTAAAATATGAATGGTTCAAATTGAATGGTTTCACACTGATCTTCTGCCCAGGAAGGGTGATTCTTGAACTGATGTCTACCTTTCTGCAAAGGAAAACCTATAAAATAAAAAATGAAAAGAGTAAGTTGGTTAGAAAGTCTCTTTCACAAATGGGTATAAAAGAGTATGTATAGCGTCTTCTTTTAATGATGTCTACATACCAGTTGCATCATATTGTCAGTCTTGTGCTCAAGGTGCTCTTGAAGGCCAATCGTTGTTGTCATATAATTATTCTAATTCCAGTTGTGTTGTTTAAGACCCCTTTCCCTTGCCCGCGTGGTACTTATAGCCTCTCTACGCCTACTTTAGGCCGGGTGGTGTATGCGATGTATTGTAAACGGCTTTCTAGTTGTGGTATACAGCTTCCGTATCTCACTGATCTTCCAATAAATAAGGTTAAAGCTGTAAGTCACCAGTGGCACAGCAAGCGTGCCGTAATCCTCTTTTCTGCATTAAGTTCACTTCATAACACCAATAGCACGCTTCTGAAATATTCTTTGCGAATCTTGTCCTTATCATCATCAACCTCATCATCATCATCATCATCATCATCATCATCATCATCATCATCGTCGTTTTATTCTTCTTCCTCTTGTTATTGTTATTGTTATTGTTAGAGCGAGTGTCAATTGAGTGTCGTAAAACCAAAACCAAAGTAATTACTTTGGCCAATCAAAAAGGACGGAGACAACCCAGTAAACCAATCAAAACTCAGAGTAATTACACGTAGCCAACACAAAGCGCGGGAAAATGTGCACACGCGAAACACAGTTGGTTTTGGTTTCACATCTGATTGGTTAAAAAAGTGGCGCGAGAACTTTGAACCAATCACTGAGTAAAGTGATGCAAAACCAAAGTAATTTGCTCATTACTTTCGACACTCATTATTATTATTATTATTATTATTATTATTATTATTATTATTATTATTATTATTATTAGTATAACGTTAGTAGTAGTTACTGTAGTACTAGTAGTAGTAGCAGTAGCCTTAACCTTAGCCGTAGCCGTAGTAGTAGTAGTAGTAGTAGTAGTAGTAGTAGTAGTAGTAGTAGTAGTAGTAGTAGTGCATTCATCAGCAAGGAACATCGGTGTGATCGGTGACCACGATTACACGGACCGAATCGAAAACGTGGACGAGCGACAGAGAAACGTGATATGCCAGACGGAACTTACAATGGAAGACCTCGCCAAAATGGAAAGGGGAATAAATCAGTCTTCGACTTCAATCCCAAACTCCAGCCAAGAGGTTAAAGTTGGCGCTAATGCTCAAAGAAGAAGAGAGCAATTGGTTCAAGACGTGTTGAAAAGCGATGAATCTGTAAAATTTTATACAGGCATTCCGTCACTATCGTGTTTCATGTTTCTCGTCAATACCCTCCTTCCGTATGCAGGAAAAATGAAGTATTGGGACAAGAACAAGCGTCAGAAATCCTACTACCAGAATGATCCTGAGATGGAATAACCAGGGCGAAAACGCGATGTTGGATTGAAAGAGGAGTTTATTCTTGTTCTGTTGCGGCTGAAACTAGGTCTAATGGAAAGGCACCTTGCCGACACGTTCGCAGTTTCTGTCAGTACAGTTAGTCGGATCTATATGACATGTGTTCGCTTTTTAGCTCTGACTTTTAACGCTTCACTACTTCGCTGGCCATCAAAACAGGAAATTAAGACTCACATGCCTAATTTGTTTTCAAAATACCCAGGTACACGCGTCATTATCGATTGCACCGAGTTCTTTATTGAGAAGCCTTCCTCTCCAAGTGCCCAAAAGGCCACTTGGAGTGATTACAAACATGACAACACTTTTTCTTTTATCTCCAAATTATGGTCTGGGGAGCACAAGCGATCGGCGAGTTACTCAAGAAAGTGGCCTGATAGACCCTCTGGAAGAGGGAGATCAAGTCATGGCGGACAGGGGTTTTACAATCAGAGATCTTCTGACAAAAAAAGGAGTAAAACTCAACATGCCCCCTTTTACTAAAGGTAACCATTAATCCTGTTCTTGCTATCCCTAGAATGGGTATTTTCTCTAGTGTTTTTTTTTCATAAACATCTCAAGCCCCCACACACTAAAAAGTAGGCAGTCACTTCCCCTGCAGGGCGTGGGGAACTCACAATAGCTGACTTTACTGTAGAGGTAAATTAGATGTAGTCATCCTTCTGTAGGTATGTGAAAGTGGTACCATTTTCTATCAAAGCTATCTGAAAGGGGTACCTTTTCTGGCAAAAGTGGTGTATCAAGGGTGTGGACCTGGGTAAAAAATTGAAGTAGACAACCCCCACTTCCCAGAACAGGCCGCTTTAGAGCACTGTTCTTTTCCACTCAGGTAAACAATTGTCAAGAAAGGCTCGCAAAGAAACAAGTTCAATCGCAAAAGTGAGGATACATGTTGAGAGAGCAATTGAGAGGTTGAAAGAATTCAAAATTTTCCATGGAAACATCCCATTAGCATCTTTAAAGTTAATTGACCAGGAGGTCATTGTGTGTGCTTCATTATGTAATCTTCTTTCTCCTTTAGCCAAGTAGGAGCTATTGACAGTATTTTAAGTTTGTATTCAGTTTGAAGAGCCAGAATCACTTTTTTGTTGTAGGAATGTATTTTAAAACTAGGTGAATTGACATCAGTGATTAAAAACTGTCAATCTTGGAGACCTTTAAAAATAAATAATGATGACAAGTTGAAACAGATCTCCAACCTGTAACAATTTTTACATTTATTGTTTGGGGGGG